>SKCR01036769.1:0-189893 GCA_019454045.1 Zanthoxylum bungeanum
GCCTTCCTGCACCATGAAATGGCATTTCTCCCAGTTGAGTACCAGATTGGTATCTTCGCACCTTTGTAACCCTTGTTCCAAATTTTGCAAGCATTGGTCGAAAGAATCTCCGAACACGGAGAAATCATCCATGAAAACCTCCATACTTTGTTCCAGCATGTCTGAGAAGATGGCCTTCATGCAACGTTGAAATGTAGCAAGAACATTACATAGTCTAAATGGCATCCTGCGGAAAGTAAAAGTACCATAGGAACATGTAAAAGTGGTTTTCTCCTGATCTTCTGGGGCGATGGCAATCTGATTGTACCCCGAATATCCATCCAGAAATTAATAAAATTCATGTCCCGCCAGTCTGTCCGGCATCTGATCAATGAAAATGGTCTTTCCTTGTTACTTTGTTCAGATTCCGGTAGTCCATGCATACTCTCCATCCAGTCACCGTTCTTGTTGAATCAGCTCATTCTTTCATTTGTGACTACAGTAATTCCTCATTTCTTTGGTACACACTGTATAGGACTCACCCAAGTGCTGTCTGAGATGGGGTAAATGATGCCAGCATCCAACCATTTGATAATCTCTTTCTTTACGACCTCCTTCATGATTGGATTTAGTCTCCGTTGATGCTACACTTTGGGTTGGTACTCATCGTTCATCAGAATTTTGTGCATGCAAAATGATGGACTAATGCCTCAAATTTCTGCTATAGTCCAGCCATTCTCTCTCTTGTGTTCTCGTACACTCTCAGCAACTTTTCTTCCTGCTCCAATGTTAGCGAATAATAAATAATTACAGGTAATTCGGAAGAGTTTCCAAGGAATGCATACCTGAGATGGCTCGGAAGTAACTTCAACTCCAATTGTGGTGGTTCTTCAAATGAGTGCCTGATCCGCTCCTTTTTTGAGAGTTCCAGGTTTTCAATTGGTGGTGTCGATTTGAAACGAAATGGCTTGTCAAGATAGTTGATACATTCCAGAATTTCAGCATCTAGCTCGTTGTCAGTAATGTTAGTGATGCAAGATTCAAGTTTATCCGTGGGAGGTGGTTCAGTATCCTGGATGATACTATCAACAACATCAACTCTGAAACATTCCTATTCCTTTTCATCACTTGGGATTTTCATGGCTTTGAAAACATTGAAGGTAACTTCTTGGTCCTGAACTTTCATGGTTAGTTCTCCTTTTTGCACATCAATAACAGTTCGACATGTAGCCTAAAATGGTCTCCCAAGGATGATAGGTACATCTTTTTCTTCTTCCATGTCAAGGATAATGAAATCTGCTGGGAGAATGAGTTTGTCAACTTTGACCAGCACATCTTCAACAACCCCTCTCGGAAATGCGAGCATTCTATCAGCAAGTTGTAGTGAGACTGAGGTATGCATTGCTTCTCCAATTTTGCAGTTTCCTGTAAATAGAAAAAGACATCAAATTAACACTTGCACCTAAGTCACATAAAGCCTTACCGATGTAATGTTCTCCAATGGTATATGGGACAGTGAAACTGCCAGGATCTTTCAACTTCGAGGGAAGTTTCATCTGAATGATGGCGCTGCATTCTTTCGTCAATGCTACTGTCTCATAATCTCCCAATCTCTATTTTTGTGAAAGAATGTCTTTCATGAATTTGACATAGCTGAGCATTTCTTCCAACGCTTCTGCAAATGGGATGTTGATGTGCAGCTTTTTGAAAACCTCCAAGAAATGAGCAAATTGCTTGTCCAGTTTGTTTTTCTGAAGACGCTGTGGAAACGTTTGAGGTGGAGTGATTTGATCTTTTTCCTTTGCTTCTTTTTCCTCCATCTGTTGCTCTGCTTCTTTTTGAACTTCGTCAATGGATTCCTTGATTCCAACTTATTTATTGATTTCAGTACCGCTTTTCAGGGTGATGGCTTGACATTGCTTCTTCCCTCGGTTCCTTGGGTTTGTTTATGTGTTGCTGGGAAAATTACCCGGTGGTCTGTAACTCTGAGCATTGGCCAATTGTCCAATTTGATTCTCTAGTGCTTTGATAGAGGCAGATTGACTTTGAAACATAGCATCATATGTTGCTTGTTGCTTTTTGAACATCTCTGCAAACCATTCTTTCATTTCTGGTTCTTTTTCAAACTCATGGCCTTTGTTTTGTTGTTGGAATCCAGGTGGTGGATTGTTCTTTTGCCCTGAATTGTTACTCCATGAAAAATTGGGATGATTCCTCCACTCTGGGTTGTAGGTGTTGGAATATGGATTGTTCCCCTGTCTGTTGAAATTGTTGACATATTTCACCGTTTCTTCTTGTTGATTTGGATATGGTCATCCTCCATAAGGTGAACTTGTGGCTCCGGTAATGTTTACAACTTGCGCACTAAGTGTTTCCAGGCATTTGCACATCTGATCCAACTTAGTATTCACTACTGAGTTGGCTCCAACTTCATAAATTCCTACAATTTTCTGGATCATGCTCCTTTCTGTTGGCCACAAGGAATTATTATTAGTCATTTCTTAAATTAGGTCCCAGGCTTGATCTTATCTTTTTACCATTAGCGCTCCTTCAGCAGCAGCATCAATTGTGGTTCTCACTAGTCCAGAAAGTCCATTATAGAAAGTTTGGACTTGAAGCCATTTTGGAATCTCATGGTGAGGACATTTCCGGAGCAAATCCTTGTACCTTTCCCAAGCTTCGTAGAGAGTTTCCGAGTCATGTTGTACAAATGATGTGATGTCATTCCTCAGTTTTGCTGTTCTGGCTGGTGGAAAATACTTTGCAAGGAATTTGGTGGCTAGAGTTTTCCAAGTTGTGATGGAACCTGCTGGTAGTTAATGTAGCCAAGCCTTTACTCTGTCTTTTAAGGAATATGGGAAAACACGCAGTCTCATAGCTTCTTCAGCTGCTCGATTGTAATTGAAAGTGCCACAAACTTCCAGGAAGTTGCTGATGTGGGCATTAAGATCTTCTGTTGTGTTCCCTCCAAACTGCACTGACTACTGAATCATCTGAATGCATGTTTTGATGTCACACGCATTTTCTAGTAAGGGAGGCAGTAGAATACAGGAAATGAAGCGGTCAACCACCAGAATGGTTCTGTCTCGAATGGGAATTGGTGGTGCAACTTCCAAAGGTTCAGGTTCCATGTTAACGATTTCTCTTGGCCTTCTCGCCTATCTCTTCTCAACTATCTGATGGTTCTTTCAATTTCTGTGTCAAACGGTTGGATTTCAAAGCTTCTGGTTCGTCTCATGTAGTGTCTGAGAACCTGAAACACAAGAAAACAAAAACAATAAGCAAAAAGAAATTAGACACAAGTAACGTATCTAACCTCAAAACTAATAGTGAAAGATAACTAAGTCCCCGGCAATGGTGCCAAAAACTTTACCGGTGCGTAATCACACGCGTATAACGCAAGCACACGTATCGTTCAAGTAGTATAAAAAGTATCGATCCCACGAGGACTTAATACCTAAACTATTATTTTATGAAGCCAAATATTTACGAGTACCTAACAAATTGATTTTTTTGATTGGATGGTGACATTAAAATTAAAACAAGTAAATGAAAATAGCGCGAAAGTAGATTAAGGAAAATTCAATATTATTAAACTATCTAGGGTTGTGAATTCTTCCAATACCTTTTTAAAGATGAAATGGTTATTTCATGTTTTTGTAATATACTGGTTTACTAACCTGGAACATGAAATTATGTAAAAGCCTCTGTCGATGGTCAGATGCAAATACCCAGTGTAACCCAATTAAACTATATGTCTATGTCAACTAAGTTACCTGAATTCATTAAGATTAAGTTCCAATTTTGGCTACCCCGCCTAACAGGTATATGTCTATCCTGTACGAAAATCTATTAAAGGGTTATTCATCCTCAAGGAAGATCGTGGGCTATTAAGTCTAAGGTTGAAACCTAAAATTCCTTCGTCAAGTTTATTTTAAGTTTACTCGATCAATCTTATTAATGGCCAGTTAACAAGAAGCATTAATCTTAAGACTTAATAAGTAAACCTTTATATTACCCAAACTATAAAATAACCCTTTATAAACCGGTGATATTGTTGGACAATTATGACCCATAGCGTCACTATTTGTACAGATCATGGTGTTGTTGTACAAATTAACTATGTGACAAAGGAGATTGCACTCTTATCATTTGTGATTAGATCACCTAGATATATAAATGATGAGAGGTCCCTATGATTTGTTCCTGGACAGAGAATGATATGAGATAGTATCAGTCCACGAAGGATAAATCATTAAATATCCCTAGTCAGAGTATTATCGAGATTGGACATCGATAAATACGTAAAAGACTAGTATTACACTTGTGCATGTTGTGAGGTCACAACATCATAACTCTTATATATTTGGGTATAGGATACTCATGCAAGTGTAATAGGAGGTTGTGTTTTACCGATGGTACGGGAAACAGCTTCGCTCTGGATAGACCCCCCGCGGAATCTCATTGGTAGTATGACTCTGTGTCTATGGGAGTCTGCAATCAGGGTAGGTGTATTTGGTCTTAACCTGAGATTTGCACCGCTAATGCTTACGATAATCAATATACTTTAGTTGGGGTCGTTCAGGGCTTTAACCGGTTCTGTGTACGCCAATGCTGGGTATATTGAGAATCGTAGTGTGTTGGGTGTGATGTCAAGACGGAAGTGTCACTCCAGTCATATGGAGATGATGGTCACGTAGGATATGGAACTCGTTCTCTTAAATGCTCGAGCTATCGGGATATTATGACAAGGTCATGTATATCCGATTATAGAGACTAGTTGCCAGACATCCGATATGTGCTTCGTACGGGGCAGACATAATTCCAGCCTCAGGCCTAGCACGTGAACATCCGATACTGGACAGAAATACACAATACTTCGGTATACTACGCTTGATATAGATCACATATTCCTATAAGGATATTTCTGGAGAATTGGGTAGGCATGGCGCTTTGCTAGAAGCCAACCTTGTCTTGTAAATCGGTACAAACGTAGTACGAGGTACTTACGTGTTTGGATAGTCCGACGACCGTATTTACTGCCAACATATCTGGGGATCTCATGGGTCGCTTCCCGAAGATTTACCGATGATGTATGACTCGCACTTTAATTAATATGGGATTAATTAGAAGAGAGAGAAAATTAATTTGGGATTAATTACGGAGATATTTTATCTGGGATAAAATATTAATAAAGAGAGAGAGCGATTAATTTAGAATTAATCGATAAAATAATATATTTGATATATTATGCGAAATTGGATTTCGACGCGGAATTGAAATTAGATTTTAATTCAGGCGAACGAATTAATGTTTAGCGACGTGAATAGTGATTTCGCTAGGCGTAATCATTTATTACGACGCGACGGAAAATTCGTTAATTTGGAATTAGCGAACCCGAGCCCGGGATTATTTGCGAGCGCATTCGCATTTCGAATTCGAGTGCGGCACGCAAGTCAAATCGAGCGTCAAATCTCTAGTCGCATCAAGCGTCAAATCACATGTCACTTTGAGTGATGTGACAATTTGATTGATTTGATTGATTGATTGATGTAGTAGTTGAAAAGCAACTTTTGCTTTTTGCTTTTGACTTTTTGGTTGATGGAAAATGATTTGTGTATTTGTTTATTTTTTTTTTGGAAAATAAAATAAGAAATACAAAAAACCTTTTCTTCTTCTTCTCTCTCTCCACTGACTTACGGTTTCAAGGAAAACTTTCTTCTCTTCCCTCCTCTTCTTCTCTCTCGGTTTGAGCCGATTTCTTTCTTGTTTTTCTCTGGTTTTTTTCCGAATGAAGAAGAGAATAAAAGGAGGAAGAGAAGTGCTAGCACACCTTGGGTTATACTATGGTGATAGGGAAACTTACACATGAGCATTGAACCATTTTGGAGCTTGAAGCTTGGAGCTTCAATAGAGGTCTCCAATGGCCAATTTTGGAGGAGCCAAAACAGCCCCCCACCGTGCAGTCCAGCAGCTCAAGGAGCACAAAACCGAGCATCAACAAGGAGGAAAATGGGTTTTGTTTTTCCTAGCATCAAACCATTCAATGTGAGTATATATATCTGCCTTATTCCTTAAAGTATTCATGCGTTTTTCTTGCTTGTTTAATGAATCTTGGGACCTAATTAGAAACCAACAATGGTATCTATGAGCTTTGATCAAGCATGAAAAAGTTAGGGTTTGAATTGGGTAAAATCAATTTAAGCATGATTTGGTTGAAATGATTGATTAAGTATGCTTGTATATTGATGAATTGAAGTTGTGTATGTTCAATTTCATGAAATTGGATTAAATCCATTTTTCCCCAAATTTTTGGAGTAGGCCGAAAATGATGAACCCTAATTTCTTGGTGATTTTTTGTTTGTTTGATCATTGGATGACTTAAAACAAGTGGGTAATATTGTTTTGAAGTTCAATTGGATTGAATTTTGATTTGGAACAATTTTTCCCTTTTAAAGTGGCTTGGCCGAATTCTTGAACATTTGAAATTCATTGTGTTTTTTGATTTTAATTCATTGGATGAGTTGAATTGATTTGGGAAATGATGATTGTGGATTCAATTGGATTGAAACCGAATCGGATAGGAAAAACCCCCTAATTGCCGAGAATAAAGTAGCATGTATTGGGTTTGATTTTGATGAAATTGTGTTGGACACTATTTGTTATTAAAGTGCATGATTAATAAGGCTAATTGATGTTTGAGGAATGTTAATTGGTGATATTAATTGCATATTACACTTAGGTTAATTAATTATGGAATTTGGAATTTTATAAGTTAATTAATTGGGGTTATTTGGAAAATGGGGCCTTATAAGTTGTAATTGGGCTTTTGGGCTTGGTTGTACCAAGTTAGTTTAGGCCATTTGGTTGGATCCAATTGGGCCCAAAACCGCATCCAAAAAGTCCAATTATGACTTAATGGACCTTAATTATTTAATTGGGCCTAATGGGCCAAAATTAATTTAAAGGCTTATGGGGTAAATCCCGGATTGGATTTTGGTTATTCGGTTTGACCCGAGTTGACCAAAAGTCCACGCCTTGAAGAAATTAATTAAAAGCCCATTGGACTTTAATTAAATAAACATTAGATGTTAATTGGGCTTTGAGACCCATTGCGATTAAATTTAGAATTTAAGTCGTAAAGGTTCGTTAATAAAGTGTAATATTTAATTTGGAATTAAATAATGAATTAGAATTAAATAAAAATTGAATTGGATTTAATTTTGTAGTTTAATTTAATTCAAGAATTCGTACTTTGAGTACTTATTCGCAAAACGAGTTTGACTCGAGCAAAAATCAAATCGTTGTTTGAACATTAGATGGTCACTAATTATCAGATTAATTAATTGGATTAGATCGATTGATAACATGCTTGTATGAATACATGGTTGCGATGCATGAATAATGTATATGGATGGATATTAGTCGGGTGGGACAATTTTGGAAATTGTAATAAATTTGATTTATTAATTGGACCTGCGTGTCCAGCCTTATCACCTCTATACTCTTTGTATTCTCTTCTCACCTATTCCCCTCAATGTAAATGAGGTTTCTTTAGAAGTGTAGTGTAACGGGTAGAAGTAAATACATGTGCTAGTTGGAGAGTGAAAATGAGAGATTTGATCTAGGATCAATGTAAAGTATCCATCCGCATATCATTATTATTTTATTTCATATACGCTTTATTATGTGTTTAGAATGCATGTTTAAGGGTGTATGATGATGAGACCTTAACAAAGATAATAAATTGGTTGCCAATTTGCACGCGAAAAACCCTCGTTCAATATTAAACGTCTTTCCTTCCATTGAGTGATTCTCACTCAAGATCCTCGACGGCATTGGTTTGTTGGCCAAAGTCAAGGCCTTTGTCTGTCGAAGATGTGTTTGAATCACGAAGGCTTTGTTCCATATCGGTGTCTTGTCCAAGTTGTGGTTTGTTGGCCAAAGTCAAGACCACTTCTTGTCCATCGACATTGATTACGAAGCTTTCCATGGTCAATGGGTCTCGCTTGACTGGGATCACTAAGTTTGTTGTGCCAAAGCCAAGGCTTAGTTGATTCAGAGGAAAAAGGTTAGGTAATACATTGGATGTATTGGCATATATAAGATATATGTTTCGGACTTGGATGTCCCCCTACCGGATCTAGGAATTGGATTAGATCCAATCGATCTTAGAGATCTACCTAGTTAATTATCATACAATTTTTGGCCAAAGTCAAGATTGTGTGATATTTAACGGGATCCTAGCTCACTAGGAAATGCGGTTTCCCGAGTACTCACAGAGGGTTAGAGGCTCGCCGAAAAATAGTGGGAGGCAAGAATTGAATTTGCAATACTCGTTCAATTACTCGCCATACGCGCTCATTCAAATTATTTCGTCGTTAGATTAAAGGTTAGTTGGACTAATATTTAAATTGTTGTTTTAATTAACAGTTGGACTGTATTATAGTTGATTATATATAATTGGATTATATTAATCAATATATTTGAATTAATTAATTTCAGTTTACAGTTGATTTTATAATTGGATTATAGTAATCAATGTAATTGAGGTTAATTAATTTGGATTATATTTGATTATATAGTTGGACTATTATAATCAGTATAATAAATAGTACCACAAATCGTTGATTAAATAGTTGGACTATTAGAATCAAGATATAAAAATGAAATATTAGTGTTTAAGACATAATCCTGGGTGAAAATGTATTTAAACGACTTTAATTTTCAAATTGGGAATAAATTTCAGGATGGTCCTGGAAAAATAATAAGTTATTTTATTTGATAAAATAATATATTATGCCTAAAGCCGGAGTTAAGCAAATAAGTGGAACATGATATTTGGAATATTCATGTAATGATAACTTTAGTGCTTAATCCATAATACTTGTCATATAGACTCCTTAATTTCTTTATCAGAACTAAGGATTAGATTCTTAAAGTATGATATTGAAATTGAAGGATTGAAAGATTAGATCTTAGAAGTACTTTTAAAATTGCAATAAATAATTCTTGGAGAATTAATGACTATTCTCAATGAGAAACGCCAAAGTTTGTTATTAAGCAAGTAGTGCAAGGCACACCTTACTTCAATATTCTAGAAACCCGAGGCTTGGCCAAAGGCTACCGGAATATTGAAAATGACAAAGGCAAAATCATTATTATCTTCTAGGAGATAGAATGACACATATCCCAAGAAGGAATTGAAGACGAGCAAGGCTCTGACTTCAAAAATGATTGTCATAATTATGTTCATAGCTAGTATTAAAATTAGATTTTAGATACTTAGTTTGATACATAAAATATATATTGTGTTCAGAATCTTGTTTGAACAGGATACTGACTTCAATTGAGATTTATCTGCGAATTGGAAACGGAACAAGAGTCGCTGTTTTAACCGTAGATACCTAAGTTTAGGAACTACCCTCGGGTGTGTACCTAAATTAGGAAATTGTTATAATGTAACTAGTTTGACTAGATACATTATCTCTATATCAGTGTTTAACCCCGCTGCGGGTGAACCTTTATATTCTAGAACACTAAAGTGTTTTATTATATAAAGATGATATTGAGATAAACACATTAGATGTGAATAACAGCATTTATATTTTGAATATAAATATATCTCAAATATATAACATGACAAACAATTAGCTCAAATGATTTGATCAATTAAGAAACTTGGATGTGGCATAGTTGTTCAGGGACACTATAAACAAGAATCGTATATCCGCACTTTTGAAGAGCGGGTACCAGGACTAATTTGATTTCATTCAAATAAAGACTACGAATCTAGTTTATTGGGCAAAGTGCCTAAAACACATTTACTTGGTAAAAGTATAAATGCCACCGATCTGTTAGCCCTAGTTCATAGTGAAGCAAGTGGGCCCATGTCTAGCTAGGCTAGATATGTATATGAATATTTCGTGACCTTTACGGATGTGGCATCGCGTATGGTTATGTGTTTCTTTTGAAACACAAATCGGAAACTTTCAAGTTTCGACACGAAATAGACAAACAGATCGGCTAAAGTATTAAACCGTCACGGTAAGACCGTAATGGAAAATACTTAAGCAATAATTTTCTCGTATACATGAAAGAGTATAGTATTCTTTCAATGAGGACTCCTCACGGAACACGTCAGTTTGACGGTGTGTCCGAATAAGATTAACCGAATTTTGTTAGACATGATAAGGTTAATCACGAGTCGCTCTGAGCTACCATTTCCTTCAACAGATAAGCATTAAACAGTGCAAGAACTTATTTTGAATAAGGTTCCATAAATATCTGTTTGACAGATCTCATATTAGATATGAACGGGAAAAAAACCGGGTTTCACGTTCCTGAAGATTTGGGTATGCTAGGCATACGTTTGGATGATACCAAACAAGAACCCAAATTAGATAAGTGTCAAATGTAGGTTATCCTAGAGATACCATAAGTATAGTACTTATACACCTCACAAGAGAACAATTAGATTGTTGCTCACCATGCGGTTTTCCTAAGAGGAATACCGATATGCAGTGGTAAGTGGGAGGATAGTATAACTCGATGAAAATCAGAGTAATACTGTTCAAGGCACCGAATCTCAATGGAACATAAATAGTTCATCAAGGATGCAACTATACCATTAATCTTCGAATACACAAGAACCGCGTAGGTCGGATAGAGTCAGAAAATAACCTGGGGTATGGGTTTCTGATCTCACCTCATAAAGATGTCTATCTTATTGAGGAATACCAACTGACTACATATGAGGAAGTGATACAAGGTATCAACTCCCTAATTATGGCAAAGTGCCATATAATCCGAAATGGATTCCATGTATATCAACCAGTTTGGATACTAGTTGATGTACCACAAGGCATTGTGTCTATTGGTACTATATAAGTCTTCAAGGAAGACATACATGGATGGAAACATACCAACGTATAAAGCCAGGCTTTTAACAGAAATGTATCGTTATTAACATTGTGTTGATTACGATTCAACCTTTTACCTGTAGCCACGGTAAATCCATTTGGATAATACTTGCTAATGCTGCATATTTCATTTATGAAATATGACAGCTTTACGGAAAATCGCTTTCCTGAAAAGGAAACCTTTTGGAGGATGTTTACAACATCCTGTCGGTTTTGACGTAACTAGCAAACAAGGTTTGCGGGTTATTCGATCCATGTTTGGATTGAAGCAAGCATTAGGTTCATGGAATTATCGTTTTGATATAATCATAATGATTTATGATTTAATTCAAAACGAAAAGATTCTTGTGTATATAAGAGGGTTAGTGGGAGCGCACTGACAGTGGCTGTCCTATATAAAATAATGATAATATGTCATTTCTTGGAAATGATATTCCCATAAAATAACTATCGGCGAAAGCTTGGCTTTCGAATACTCTCCGAGAAACCGTACATTGAAAAATGTACGAGACCTGATGTCTCATACGCTTTGAGCATATGGATTCACAAACAGGCCAATCCAAGTGAAAGTCACTGGATTGATGTTAAGAACATCCGTTAGTATCTTGAAAGAGAACTTGAAGTGACTGGGGTCACTGTAGCGAGTTTCCTATAACCGATAAAGACGACTAAAAGTCGCAAACGGTACTATACAGTTTGAATAACGGTACAGTGAGCTGGAAATCTTCCAAGCAAGATACTGTTACCGAATAAACAACAAATGTGGGTTAATTGCAGCAGCTGAAGCAGCAAATGAAGCAGTCTGGGTCAATAACAAATCTAATTAGATTAGATATGGTTCTGTTAGCAGCTGAGCTATGCATCAGCACAGGCTAAAGAATTAATGGTCTCATCAACGATCCAGATACATACTTCGACTATTTATCTGATCCGTTCAGATCATACATCGTCGCGATGTGATGATCGAATAAATCGCATCAGACGATAATCATGAAAATCCGCCGACGAAAGCTTTTCTCAGCAATTTGAGCCCACCGTACATAGTTCGGGTGTCAGAGACTCGAGTGACTGGTTATAGGCCAAGTGGGAGATTGTTGGACAATTATGACCCATAGTGTCACTATTTGTACAGATCATGGTGTTGTTGTACAAATTAACTATGTGACAAAGGAGATTGCACTCTTATCATTTGTGATTAGATCACCTAGATATATAAATGATGAGAGGTCCCTATGATTTGTTCCTGGACAGAGAATGATATGAGACAGTATCAGTCCACGAAGGATAAATCATTAAATATCCCTAGTCAGAGTATTATCGAGATTTGACATCGATAAATACGTAAAAGACTAGTATTACACTTGTGCATGATGTGAGGTCACAACAGCATAGTTCTCATATATTTGGGTATAGGATACTCATGCAAGTGTAATAGGAGGTTGTGTTTTACCGATGGTACGGGAAATAGCTTCGCTCTGGATAGACCCCCCGCGGAATCCCATTGGCAGTATGACTCTGTGTCTATGGGAGTCTGCAATCAGGGTAAGTGTATTTGGTCTTAAACCTGAGACTTGCACCGCTAATGCTTACGACAATCAATATACTTTAGTTGGGGTCGTCCAGGGCTTTAACCGGTTCTGTGTACGCCAATGCTGGGTATATTGAGTATCGTAGTGTGTTGGGTGTGATGTCAAGACGGAAGTGTCACTCCAGTCATATGGAGATGATGGTCACGTAGGATACGTAACTCGTTCTCTTAAATGCTCGAGCTATCGGGATATTATGACAAGGTCATGTATATCCGATTATAGAGACTAGTTGCCAGACATCCGATATGTGCTTCGTACGGGGCATACACAATTCAGCCACCACGGCCTAGCACGTGAACATCCGATACTGGACAGAAATACGCAATACTTCGGTATACTACGCTTGATATAGATCACATATTCCTATAAGGATATTTCTGGAGAATTGGGTAGGCATGGCGCTTTGCTAGAAGCCAACCTTGTGTTGTAAATCGGTACAAACATAGTACGAGGTACTTACGTGTTCGGATAGTCCAATGACCGTATTTACTGCCAACATATCCGGGGATCTCATGGGTCGTTTCCCGAAGATTCACCGATGATGTATGACTCGCACTTTAATTAATCTGGGATTAATTAGAAGAGAGAGAAAATTAATCTGGGATTAATTACGGAGATATTTTATCTGGGATAAAATATTAATTAAAGAGAGAGAGCGATTAATTTGGAATTAATCGATAAAATAATATATTCGATATATTATGCGAAATTGGATTTCGACGCGGAATTGAAATTAGATTTTAATTCGGGCGAACGAATTAATTTAGAATTAATTCGTTAGCGACGTGAATAGTTATTTCGCTAGGCGTAATCATTTAATTACGACGCGACGGAAAATTCGTTAATTTGGAATTAGCGAACCCGAGCCCGAGATTATTTGCGAGCGCATTCGCATTTCGAATTCGAGTGCGGCACGCAAGTCAGATCGAGCGTCAAATCGCTAGTCGCATCAAGCGTCAAATCACATGTCACTTTGAGTGATGTGACAATTTGATTGATTTGATTTGATTGATTGATGTAGTAGTTGAAAAGCAACTTTTGCTTTTTGCTTTTGACTTTTTGGTTTATGGAAAATGAATTGTGTATTTGTTTATTTTGTTTTTGGAAAATAAAATAAGAACTACATAAAACCTTTTCTTTTTCTTCTATCTCCACTGACTTACGGTTTCAAGGAAACCTTTCTCTCTTTCCCTCCTTTTCTTCTCTCTCGGTTTGAGCCGATTTCTTTCTTGTTTTTCTGGTTTTTGCCGAATGAAGAAGAGAATAAAAGGAAGAAGAGAAGTGCTAGCACACATTGGGTTATACTATGGTGATAAGGAAACTTACACATGAGCATGGAACCATTTTGGAGCTTGAAGCTTGAAGCTTCAATGGAGGTCTTCAATGGCCGATTTTGGAGGAGCCAAAACAACCCCCCACCGTGCAGTCCAGCAGCTCAAGGAGCACAAAACCGAGCATCAACAAGGAGGAAAATGGGTTTTGTTCTTCCTAGCATCAAACCATTCAATGTGAGTATGTATTCCGCCTTATTCCTTGAAGTATTCATGCGTTTTTCTTGCTTGTTTCATGAATCTTGGGACCTAATTAGAAACCAACAGATATTGGATTTCATCACAACCCCAGAAAACGGGCTTAGCTACGTCACATATTTAAAACTACTAAGAGCTTAAAAATAAAAGACATAAAGTAAAGTGCTGAAAAGTAAATGCTGGAAATTAAAAAGGTAAAAGTACAATGAAAGAAAATGCTGAGGTTAAAGGATTCACTTCTATTACTACTATTTTAGATATCTCCCTTAATATATTAATTTGTGTGATATTACCAACCAGCCATATAGGCGGTAAACTGATTAAGTCAAATTAATAATTAATTACCAACCGACCAACTAGGCGGTATCCATGCTTAGTAAGGTTAAAACCAATTTATAAAAAATTACCAACTGGCCAATATAGCGGTATCCTCATTAAGTCAGGTCTTAAATAGTTATTATATTATAATTAAGGGAGATTAATCTTAATAGCAATAATAAAAGCTTTACATTTTACCCCAACAGGGGGGAGTTACCTCCTCATTACTGAAAAGTAAAAACTGAAAAAGTAAAGAAAGGTAAGTACTGTCCGTAAAAGTAAATAAAATTAATTACAGAACTGAAATTAAACAAACAAGATACAATTTTCTTAGTATTCTTAAGGAATTACAGAGAAGACGGTATGAATCTGAAATGGAAAATTCGACCTGAATTTATAGGCGTCAGTAGGCCTCGCGAGTCGCGACGCGCCGTGAATTGCGACGTGGAATACGGATCCTGCGACATGTAGCAGGCGGCGCCGGTAGTTGAATGATTACTCAATAATTGTGCTGACGTGGCAATGTGGATTTTCGGTAGCATGTGATGGTGACACGTGGCACGGTGCACGTTAGCAAGTTTGATGTGATGTTGACACGTGGCAGGCGCATGTTAGCAAGGGTGCATGATAGCAAACTTCTATGATTGTGACATGTGTCCGGCGTATTTTAGCAGACTCGGTGCACGTTAGCAGTAACCGGCGCACGGTAGCGGTCGTGACGCCAAAGGATTGCGTGTCACTACACGCAAAATTATAATTTTACCCTTTTATCCGTTTTTCACACTGTTTTGGTCTTGATTTTCTTCCAGAGGGTCCTGAAAATTTATTTATCTACAAAATAATACAAAACACATCAAAATATTCACAAAACTCAAGAAACTCTATAAAATATTAGGTCAAATGAGTGGGAAATAGTGATATATTTACCACTCATCACCTCTCCTTGTCAGATTGGCTCGGAGCCGGGTTACGTCCCATCGAGGCCCCATTTCTATGCGATGGACCGATGAGAGGTTTTTCTCATGGTTTGCTTTTACTTTACGGGTCTTTACAGGTCATTCCCTTCCAGCATTGCAGCATGTTATGATGACACAAGATGAGCTTCTTCAAGCGAAGTAGCCGAGGAATGGACTGACCAGAGTTAGTTCAGGTCGATTTCTTCAATCCGAGGAGGCCTAGTAGGGGAGATGACTAAGTTATGGATCATAAGAAGATGTGCTAGGTCAGGGTTACGAACCCGACATGGATCTTTACAAGAAGCACTGAAGCTTGCTATCGTGGAACCCGTTCTGAGATGAGATAGACTTGAGATGCTGGATTCGATCAAGATTGAGCATCAGCATTAAACGAAACCACCATCTTGTTTTTTGAAGTTCCCGGCATCAACTCACCAATTCGTTAATACCAAGAACTAGGGGACAGATGTTGATGTTGATGGTGATTTCCAGCCCCGAGGAACTGTGAAGCCTGAAGAGGGATAGGATAGGTTTTTGGAACTTAATATATGAAAGTCCAAGATAATCGTGAGGATGAGAAGTCAGATAGAGTACCAGAGCCCGAGGCGCAGATGAAGACCGACCCGATGAGGAGGATCAGATCCGGTAATATTCATGCAGATGAAGATAGACTCGAGGTTGTCATGAGATATGTTTTGTGCTTGTAACAAGGCGAGTGAGATTTGGAGTAAGCCAACTGCGGGACGGTCACATACGCCTGAGAAAGCTTTATCAGATTCAAAGAAACATAGGAAGGTGATTATCAGAAGATGTAAGCTAGAAGAAAATCATAACAGCTCAGACTTCATCAATGGAAACTATTTCTCAATATTTCTACATGCCCATAACTAAAGCAGCCAAAGAGCTTAATGTTGGCTTGATCCTTTTGAAGAGAATGTTAGTGAAGTAAAGGCATCTCTAACGACCCGACCTGGTAAGAGGAGCAAGGAGGAGCGCCCCCCCCCTCGCGTTTTGGTAAATCGACCCATGGATAATATCTTGATTTACCGACCATATAGTGTTGCCAGTAAGGTTTACACATTTTAATATAGTTACTGATCGAATTTTCAATCCGTAATTATATTATATTTTTTTTTAAAAATTGATTTTTTCTATTAAATTATATTTTATTTTTCAATTAAATTAATATTATAAATAAATAATTTAATAAAAAAATATTATAAAATAATAATGTTACATTGATGTACTGTATTACATTAAACAAACACTATGAGGATAATGATGAGGAGGACTACCCGGAAGTAACTACATCTGCTACTGCGTCAACTGAAGAGCTAGTCGAACATGCTCCTGTATCTGCATATGCTCATGCTGTTTCTGCATTTGCTCTTGTATCTACTCATGTATCTGCTCCTACTGTTGCCGCATTGCTCATGCTGTTGCTGCAACTGTTGGATCTCTTCCTGCATTTCCGCATGTGAAACCGAGGCAGTAAAAGATGAGGAACTACCCTCAGGTACATACTGGGATCCTAGAATGTAGACATACTTCTTCCTCTCCCCTCCCACAATCTTAATAAACAATCGGTCCTCATCTATCAACTCCCCAGTCTGCAACAACTGATCCCAGACAGCTGTATAATGATCCTATGACAAATGTGAGAAATGTTAGACTGTAATAAAATTTTTTAAAAGTAATAAAAGAAAAAAAAACGCAAATGAACATAAACATATATAAAACCTTACATGCATGTTCTGATATCACTGATCGACGAACGTGTGTCCGTCGTTCTTCGTGTGTGTATGCACAAAGAGCTCAAAGGCAATGGCCTGACGGCCCAATTGTTTCTCCTATCCATTTGCAAACAATGTAATAGTAATTAACTATAAAAAAATGAATAAGTAATTCAAAGTAATATTTATTACTTGCAATTTATATACTTACAAGATGGCGACCATGGTCGTAATGCGATCCGGTGCCTCCCGTATGCCTGGCCATTTATATTCCTTCGATGGCGGAACGTCGGCAGTTATAGGAGGCGGCTTCTGAACGTACACGAAAGTCAGGAGATTCCCAATATTGATTTAAATTATTCCATAGCGGATCGTCTATAAAACATGGTTGTTTCCTTTCTACAAGAAGACCAGAGTTGCTCAGTGCGGTACAATATGATATTTGTGTAGTCCATTGGAGGTTAATTCACTAAGTGGTAACAAGTACTTTCTGACTTTCATTGACGATGTTTCTCGGATTGTGTGGGTATATTTCTTAAAGACAAAAGATCAGGTTTTGGATCTTCAAATGTTTCATTCAATCTGAACTTCATGGTAGAGCGTGAAACAAGGAAAAAATTGAAATGCCTCGCACAAATAATGGAGGCTAGTACACATTCAGAGAGTTTGATGCCTTATGCGAAAGACACGGCATTAGACATGAAATGATTGTTCCACGCACCCCACAACATAATAGTGTTACTGAAATAATGAACCGCTCCATTATGGTGAAAGTCAGAAGCATGATAAGCATGGCTACATTGTCAGTCATTCTAAGGAGAAGCTGTTCGCGCCGCCTGCTACCTGATCAACAGATCATCATCTGTACCATTGAATTGAGATTCCGAAGAAAATGTGGTCTGGTAAGAATCCTTCGTACTCGCACCTTAGAACATTCAGCATGAGGTATTTTTAAATATTTTAATGAAATACTCCCAATCAACACTCTATACCAAACGGTGCACTAAGGTTGACAATTTAACAAAGACACAATTAGCTAGGCAGTTGCCAATTAGTTTGGTAGCAATTGAGTTTACAGCAGGTTAAGCATAACAAATCATAATTTGACAGAAGCAAATTATGAGTTTGGCAGGATCCATAGATAAAATATCCACCATCAAGAAGTGATCGATTATCATGAGAAATTTTTACAAAGTAATGGCTGTTGCAGGGGATGTGTGTTTCTGCTTAACAGATGCATTTCTGGGTTCCGCTAATCATTACCAGAACGAAAAATATGCCCAAGAATTCATTTCACATGGGTTTTTATTAATTCAGAATCAATCAGAGTATGTTTTTACAAATGCATAGTAATATTGGGAAGAATTTCATCAATTTGACACCAATTATGTGCCCTAATACCTAAAATTTGGGCTGTCACCAGTGAGGAGAATAAATAACAGTGCTTTTTCTAGATCTTTAGGGCATTCATTTCAATTTGGGAGAACAGATTACAGCGGCTTTCATGGTTTCATCAGCACCTTTTTAACATAATTAAGGACTTCGTCCACATCGACTGTCCAAGCAACTGAAACAGGGGAATAGCCAGTCCACGGGTTGCTACTGTTCCATCTATACCAAAATTCCAGTAGCATTATTGCTACAAGCAATAACAAATTGAAAACAGTTCTAAATTCATAAAGAGAGTATGTTTAAACTACACTCACCCTTTCAGTCCCTGATCCATTAGTGTATGTCCCATACATACTCCCTGTGTCTCAACCCTGATGACTCCCTTCTTGAATGTGAAGAGATCTGGCCGAACTAATGCCACAAAACTAACAGGGTCGTGAAGGAAAATTCCTGCAACCAAATTTCAAGGAATTAATCGAGAAAATACTTATTAAAGAAGTTAAAAAGGAATGTTCAAGTTCAAAAGCAATTATTGTATATTCATCTGAACTTTTAAATGAAACATTACCATGGACACCATCAGACTTCACATGCCAGTCTCTGTAAAATTTGCACATGTCACTCAATAGCTGGGCATATTTTCCTTCAGATTGCCTCAATTCAAGCAAGTCGGCATCTAATGCATAAGACAATATAGATGATCAGAAGTTGTTATTTACCACAAAATAGTAAAAGGCAAGCAAGCACAGAAAAGAAGATGAAAATGAACTACGATCCACCTGTCATTTTGAGTTGTGTTGTAATGTTTATTCCAACAACTGCGATGTTTGCCCCAGAGGTAAACACAACATCTGCTGCTTCAGGGTCTCCATATACCTGCAAGTTGGACAAATTAATGGTCATTCTGACGGCACCTGATTGGTGTGATGTTTGTTCAACCCAAACCCAAGTTTCTAACAACTTGTTACTCAGAACTACAATTAACCATGTTTTAGAGCAGAACTTCTTTCTAAAAAATAAATAGACTCCTTTTGCCGCAGTGATAACCTTTTGACTACTGTAAAGATATAAAAGGGATAATGTGATGATGCTTTGAAACAAGAAACATCGAATATCAAGTATATAGTTGAAAGCAACTTGTGCAAAATCTGCAAAGACAAGTTTCACTTCAAAGACAAAACATTTAGCTATGTTATGATTTATGGATATAGTTTATGGAGGCAACAAATCCACACTGGGAAAACATTTTCAATTTAGAGAAGCATCTTACTTTGCTTGGTGTATAAATCATAAATGTTGGGAATGCTAGCTCTTACATTTGCTTCAGCAGCAGGATTGACATTTCCCAATGTGAAGAAAGCACCGCCAAGTATAACAATGTTTTTTACCTTGCTTGCAAAGGATGAGTCCCTTTTGATTGCCTGATTTCAGAACAGCAGTATGCATGAACTTGTGAATTCTGAAATCTGAAATATGAATTTCAAATAAGCAAACTGAGAGGCGCAAAAAAGAACTTACCAAAGCCAAGTTTGTTAGTGGTCCAAGAGCAAGTATAGATACTTCCCCTGGATATTCTGAGACCTTATCAACTAGATATTCAGATGCATTCTTATCACATTTCTTTGCTTTTGGAGGAGGAAGAGATATGTTTCCCATTCCATCAGAACCATGAACAAAGTCAGCAACCCGAGGCTTCCATCCCTTTTCAAGAAAAACCATGGTTAATTAGGCTAAAATAACAAGAGGATGTCATATAACCAAAAGAAAATAAGTTAGAAAAAAGAAATTACAAAGTACTAAAACTAGTCCCAGTTGACCAGCTGACATGATAGACACAAATCTATTCACGGGAGGGCTTACAGAAGTACCATAAAAATTTAGCCCTAGCCAGATAGCAATGAAGTAATGAACTTGGAAAAAAAAAATTAATAAGATAGATCATCTACTAGGACTAACATATTACAAAAATAGAAGTTAAAAGAAGCTTAGCTGCGACATTAGGACCTTTAACTAAAAAGTAACATCAGGCAGATCAACACAAACGTACATCATCTAAGTTGCAAGTTGCAACTTAATAACCTATCTTTGGTCCAGGCAGCTAACACAGAACAAGGTAAGTAACCTAACTTTGGTCAAGCTAGGAAAATATTTTAATCATGGAACGAGAGAAGAGAAACAGACATACCTTCAAAGGCCCAGGGCTGCCCTCTGCCACAGGAACACCAGGACACCCTGCGATCTCACACTATCCTTTTACATATCAAAAACAGGAAATTGATCATGAATATGTTCCAAAAAGAAGACAAAACCTGAAATATGGAGAAATACAACCAAGTAAAAACAAACAGGGTCAACTGAAACAAATACATACCAGAATCAAGGCATTGCGAGTGGCATCTTCAGTAGTGACATTACCAAAGACTGTTGTCAACCCTAAGATCTCCCACTCCGGAGTTTGAAATGCCATTAAGATTGCCATGCTATCATCTGTTAATTAAAGAAAACACATTCACGTCACCAATAAGAACCCTTTTTCACAAAATCATACCTATACAATAATCGACACAAAATGATTAATTGAACAACCTAAACAAAGTGGTCCAGAAATTCCCAAAGCATCGCAGTTAACACCCACTTTGAATATATTGATTATCAAAGTAATTTATTTCCCCCCTATTTTGACTCGATGTATATTCTCTTATTGAAAATTCATCCATTCCCAATTTTCAGCACTTGAAAGTCATTTTTTAAACAGCATTAATTCAGCTAATATTTACTAGTTTTTTGCAATTTAGGAAGTGATTTGCATTCCTTTTCCTTTCTAATGCAACGACCGCTAATAATGCTCTTTCAAATTATTTACCAATTTTTGTGCCTTGATTACAAAGTACATTTCAGTGACACAGTCTTATATCACTGAATTGGATAAATAAAGCTGTTAAATCTTTAAAACATTAAATTAAAATGAATTTGTTCTTTCTCATTCAGTCATTCTGGAAAAGCATTTTCTTAATCTGTAGTCAAACCTCGCGTTTTCTGATTTTTACTTCCAAAAACAAAAGAAAGAACTTTTAGATGCCATCCAAAAGATCCCGTATTGCTTTCAATAGTAGCTACTCAAATATCTCTCACTTTATAATCACCTTTAATTCTAAAACAAACAAGTGGAATGGTGGTGCTCTGTTTATTCCCAGAACAGATCAACAACGGAATAATTATTTTAAAAGAAAAAGAATTTAAAGCTCCAACAGCCTATAAATTTATCTGACACAAAATTATACCACCCAATTACAGTTGAAACATTTGATTTTACCTTAGTTAGACTAATCTAACAAAAAAAAAAAAAACGAAAAAATGATAATTTTCAATTAGTTGACTTCAATATATATATATTATATATTGTTGAAGACAGCAACAACAAGTTGCTCACTACAAAACACACACGCCGAAAGCAAGAAGTGCTGTGTGGGGTGTTGCCAGCTGCAACACGTTTCCACCAAAACGTGTTGCAATAGTGCACGCGTTTTGGTGGCTATTTAAGGAGCCCAAAACCATTGATAGAAACCATCCCGGAAATCCCTAAATGTGTGAAAGTGTAGTGAGAGTGATTGGTGAGAGTTTTTTGTAAAGCTTGTATTGGAAGCTTTGTAATTCTTTTGTGGTTATATAAAAGAAGAGTTTTCTCTCAAATTATCCTCTATTATTGTGTGTTTATTCACAACAAGTGGTATCAGAGCTACGGTTCCACGGAGGGATCCCGAAATTCAGAAACGAAGTTTCGGTTCGGAAAGTCGATTCCGACGAAAGTTGTCGAAAATCGATTTTGAGCATATCATCGGACTTTTCACGGCGAGACGAGCACGGTGGTATTTTCCGGCGATCAACGGAGGTCCCAGCAGCCTCACGCGCCGTCCAGAGAGCATCCAAGCGCGCCGACGCGCAATCAACGCTCCACGCGCCAGCTGAGGTTGAGACGACGCCACGTCAGCCGCCACGTGTCGCCCAGTCAGCGCCACGCCAGCGCCAGCAGCAGCCCAGTCTCCGCCACGTCAGCGTCCAGTCAGCGACACGTCAGCAGACCCGCACAGTCAGCAGCCCAGTCACAGGACACGTCAGCAACACAGTCAGCGACACGTGGCATCCAGTCAGCAGCCACGTCATCCGCCACGTCAGCAGAACTGCCACGTCAGCGGTGCCTGGTAAATTTCAGATAGGTCCCTGAACTTTCTGGAAATTACAATTTAGCCCCTATACTTTCAGAAATTTTCAATTTAGTCCCTGAACTTTTTGAAAATTGCAATATAGTCCCTGAACTTTTCCGTAATTGCATTTGGCCCCTGAACTTTCGGAAATTGCACTTTGACCCCTGTAATTTCTGGAATTTGTAATTTGGTCCCTGTGTCGGATTTTGACAAACGAAGTGTCATTTCCACCATTTTCGACCATTCCGGACGCAACGGTGAGGTCCGTTTTTTGAAATTCTGCTTAGAATTTTTATGATGGAGGGGAGCAACGGAAAAATGATTTTGTTAACCAGTACAAACTATTTCACATGGAGAGGAAGGATGAAAGACCTTCTGTATGTGAAGGACTATGATGGATCGGTATTTCTGGAGAAGAAACCAGAAGGAATGACCGATGGAAAGTGGGCTAATCTTCACCAGAAAACATGCAGTACTATTCGTCAGTGGATCGACGATAGTATCGTCAACCATGTCAGTGAAGATGTAAATGCACGTACTTATGGGGAAAGCTGGAGGAGCTTTTCCGAGCAAAGACTGGCAACAACAAGCTGTACTACATCAAGAAGATGATGGGTTTGAAATACCAGGAGGTACAGCTGTGGCGGACCATATCAATGACTTCCTCGGAACCATGAAGGAATTGTCTGGATTGGGCATAGACTTCGGAGATGAGGTAAATGGTTAATACTCCTTAATACGTTACCAGAATCTTGGGAAACGTTCAGATCTACGGTGATCAATTCAGCCGCAGATGGGAAAGTCACTATGGAGATGGCAAAGACCAGGATCTTCGAGGAAGAAAAGAGGACGAGAATGCAGGAGTCAGCATCAGCCTCAACCTCAGAAGCTCTAGTGACAGAAAAAAAGAACACCAGAAGGGGGAGGAGTAAAAGCCGAGGCCCAGGGAGATCAGACAAGAACCGAGGGAAATCAAGAACAGAGGGATATTGAGTGCTATCACTGTAAGAAGAAAGGCCATATGAAGCGGGATTGCTACAAACTGAAGAACGAGCAGTCCAGGAGAGATGGTGACTCTAATCAAGAAAGAGTTGCTACTACCACCGAGAAAACCTCCAAAGACTTCTGCATAATGTATGAAGAAAATGTTGTGAATCTTGCCAGCCACGAGACCAGTTGGGTGATAGATAGTGGCGCATCCATACACGCCACATCTCGCAGAGACTTCTTTTCATCTTACACACCAGGGGACTACGGTGCTGTAAGGATGGGGAATGACGGACAGTCCAAAGCCGTCGGTATTGGAGACATCTGCCTTGAAACAGAGAACGGGACAAGGCTAGTGTTGAAGGGAGTCAAGCACATCCCAGATATCCGGTTAAACCTGATCTCAACAGGCAAGCTGGATGATGAAGGTTTCTGCAGCACCTTTAGTGATGGATGCTGGAAGCTCACTAAAGGATCAATGGTCGTGGCACGAGGTAAGAAAGATTCAACTCTGTATTTGATGCATGCTAAGCTTTCAAATAGTAGCATAAATACAGTTAACAGTAATGAGGCAGCCGAGCTATGGCACAAAAAAGCTCGGTCACATGAGCCAAACAGGGATGGAGATACTACGCAGGCGGAATGTTCTTCCGGAATTGAAGAACTCACACTTACGGAAGTGTGAACACTGCATGGCTGGAAAGCAGAACAGAGTATCCTTCCAGAGCTCCCCGCCTCAACGGAAACCGGAGGTACTAGATCTCATACATTCAGATGTATGTGGTCCGATGCAGACACGAACACTCGGAGGGTCACTGTATTTTGTGACATTTATTGATGATCATTCAAGGAAGATCTGGGCATACACCTTGAAGAGAAAAGATCAAGTGCGGAGTGTTCAAGGAGTTTCATGCTTTGGTGGAGAGAGAAACCGGCAAGAAACTGAAGTGCATCAGAACAGATAACGGTGGAGAATACAGAGGTCCGTTTGATCAGTACTGCAAGACGCAAGGAATCGACATCAAACGACACCTCCGAAGACACCTCAGCTGAATGGCCTAGCTGAGAGGATGAACAGAACCTTGTGCGAGAGGATCAGAAGCTTGCTGTCACAAGCCAAGCTGCCGAAGACATTTTGGGGGGAGGCACTCATCACAGCAGTTCATGTTTTGAACATGTCCCCAGCGGTCGCACTGAAAGGTAATGTTCCTAACCAAGCTTGGACAGGTAAAGAAGTGTCATACGAACACTTACATGTCTTTGGGTGCAAAGCATTTGTACACATCCCAAAGGACGAGAGATCCAAGCTTGATGCAAAGACGCGACAGTGTGTCTTTATTGGCTATGGTCAGGATGATTTCGGCTACAAACTGTATGATCCTGTGGAGAAGAAGATTGTCAGAAGCCGAGATGTTGTCTTTGTTGAAGACCAGACCATAGAAGATATCAGAAAGGAGATGAAGACAATGCCCCAGCAATACAGAAATGTGAATCCAGAACCTCATACACCGGTGCCAGTACGAGTTGAAGATGAGGTTCCCAGACATGAGGGTACAGTGTGATGAAGCTCCCAGAGATGATGATCATGATCAACCACCAGTACCAGAAGTTCCACCAAAGTTCTCCACAGAGAAGGTCTGACAGAGAGAGGCGACCTTCAAACAAATACTCTGCATATGAGTATGTGCTGCTTACTGACGGGGGAGAACCCGAGAGCTACCAGGAGGCTGTGGAAACAGAGGACAGAGAAAAGTGGGAGGAAGCCATGCAAGATGAGATGAAATCTTTGCATGACAATCACACTTTTGAGTTGGTGAAATTGCCAAGAGGCAAACGGGCTTTGAAGAACAAATGGGTGTACAGGGTGAAGCAACAGGAGCACACTTCACAACCCCGGTACAAAGCCAGACTAGTTGTCAAGGGATTCAATCAGAGGAAAGGCATTGACTTCGATGAAATCTTCTCTCCAGTTGTGAAGATGTCATCCATCAGAGTGGTACTCAGCTTAGCAGCAAGCCTCGACCTGGAAGTTGAGCAGATGGATGTCAAGACCGCATTTCTTCACGGGGATCTGGAAGAAGAAATTTACATGGAGCAACCAGAAGGCTTCAGAGTCAGCGGGAAAGAGGACTATGTGTGCAGACTCAGGAAAAGCCTCTACGGTTTGAAACAGGCACCGAGACAGTGGTACGTGAAGTTTGAGTCAGTTATGGGGGAGCAGGGATACAAGAAGACCACTTCAGACCATTGTGTTTTCGTTCAGAAGTTTTCTGACGATGATTTTATCATCTTACTGTTATATGTAGATGATATGTTGATAGTTGGCAGGAATCAATCGAGGATTGATAATTTGAAGCAGCAACTGAGTAAGTCTTTTGAGATGAAAGACTTGGGGCCAGCTAAACAGATTCTTGGCATCAGGATCGGTCGTGATCGGAAAGCCAGGAAGTTATACTTGTCACAGGAGGAGTACATCGAGAAGGTACTTCAGAGATTCCAGATGGACAAGGCTAAAGCGGTTAGCACTCCTCTTGCTACCCACTTTAGATTGAGTACGCAGCAGAGTCCCTCTACTGAGACAGAGAAGGAGGAAATGAAACAGGTTCCATACACCTCAGCAGTGGGAAGTCTAATGTATGCCATGGTGTGCACGAGGCCAGACTTAGCACACGCAGTTGGATTGGTCAGCCGGTTTATGTCAAACCCAGGACGGGAACACTGGAATGCTGTCAAATGGATTATGCGGTATCTTCGAGGCACTTCCAAGATGAGGTTATGTTTTGGAAGCAGCGACAAGCCAGTGTTGATGGGCTACACCGATTCAGATATGGCAGGAGATGTGGATACCCGAAAGTCTACTTCGGGGTATCTGATTACTCTCTCAGGAGGAGCTGTGGCATGGCAGTCTAGGTTGCAGAGATGTGTTGCACTTTCTACAACAGAGGCAGAATTCATTGCAGCTACAGAAGCTTGCAAGGAATTGCTGTGGATGAAGACATTCGTCCAGGAATTGGGTTTCAAGCAGGAGAAGTACATTTTGTACTGCGATAGCCAGAGTGCTATCTATCTCGGTAAAAATTCCACATTTCATTCGAGGTCAAAACATATCGATGTGAGGTATCACTGGATACGGGACGTCCTGAGCTCAAGGCTGTTAGAACTCAGGAAAATTCACACCGACGACAACGGTGCCGATATGTTCACGAAGGTTTTACCGAAGGAGAAGCTTGAAATCTGTCGTGCCATAGCCGGGATGACAAAACTCTCCACATAGTCAGAGTGGGGAGATTCAGAGAACTACGATTGGCTTGATCCCAACTCAGGGTACGTAGGCAGTCATACAGATGCAGCCAGGGGAGGATCCTTTGGAGGATCCGATTTGGATGATTGATGGTCGGCTCAGATTTTGGGAAATCTTCACCGAGGGGGAGATTTGTTGAAGACAGCAAACAAAAGTGCTCATTACAAACCACACAAGCCGAAAGCAGAGTACTGTGTGTGGTGTTGCCAAGCTGCAACACGTTTCCCAAACGTGTTGCAATAGTGCACGGTTTGGTGGCTATTTAAGGAGCCCAAAACCATGATAGAAACCATCCAGAAATCCCTAAATGTGTGAAAGTGTAGTGAGAGTGATTGGTGAGAGTTTTTTGTAAAGCTTGTATTGTAAGCTTTGTAATTCTTTTGTGGGTATATAAAAGAAGAGTTTTCTCTCAAATTATCCTCTATTATTGTGTGTTTTATCACAACATATATATATATATATATATAGATTCAAAGATGCAAAAGGGCAGATAATAAAAGCACAAAGTTGGCAACAACGAAAATGTATCACAATCACATTCTACAAGTAGAAAGTTGTTTACAAATCTATAAGAATATCGAAAGAAAAGGAAAAGGAAACTGACCGATTCCGGGGTCAGTATCGATAATGAGCTTGGCATGCTTAGTGGAAGATCCCAAAACGACGTCGCCGCCGTGAGAATTCTCATTCGCCATAACGCCTATACGTTATTATAAGAAAATAATAATTATAATAATAAAATAATAATAAAATAAAATAAAACAGACAAAAGGGATTTGTAGACAGTGAAAAAATAGCAGACGTGGTGATTTTGTTTTTATGCTTCAGAGACGAGGAAGCGGAATGGGTGATGGCGCCCTCGCTCTCAAGTCGAGATTTGATTAGCTGGACCAATATCACAAATTAATTTCTACGTTTGTGATGGACTAACACGTGGATTCTTTTAACTGGCTGACTCTTCTAAATTTCTACTTTTTGACTCTTAGCATTTGCGATGCCACCACCAACCAACACCATGATCTCTGCAATTTATATATATTTTTATAAATAGCCAAGCCGAATATTATAAAATAAAATAAAGCAAATAAGAGAATGCCATGTGACTACTGGCCTGGCCCGGCAATTTATATATATCTATATTATAAAGCACAATGGTGTTGGAGGAAAGAGAGTGCATCCAACGGCTCTCTTTATGTGGCTTAATTAACGGCTCAGATCATTTCATTGGTAATTGGAGGAAAGAGAATGAATTGATTGATGTAAATGGTCAAAATTTTCAAATTTTCAAATAAAAAATAGAAAGTTAAAATAAAATCATTTAATTTTGTAACAACGTGCCGTAGGCACGGGCCAAATACTGTAACACCGTGCCGTAGGCACGGGCATCATTTAATTAAAAAATAAAATCATTTAATTCTGTAACACCGTGTCGTGCCGTAGGCACGGGCATCATTTAATTAAAAAATAAAATAATTAATTCTGTAACACCGTGCCGTAGGTACGGGCCAAATACTGTAACACCGTGCCGTAGGCCGGGCAAAAACTAGTATATATATATATATATATTTATTTATTTTTTTTTTTTATTTTTTATTTTTATTAAATATTTTTTTTTTGCCTGAATTGAGTAAATATTTCTTCGGCATACAGTATATTCCAGAAAAGCGGGCTCTTAGAAACAAGATCTACAAGAAAGCAAGGGAAGATCCGTGACAGTGATAAAATTATGTTAAAATCGAATAATAGATTTGAAATCCTGGAATCAAACAGGAAGCATTTCAATTGAAAAAAATTGTTGTACATCTTGAAAGACAGAGCACATGCTGACAAGGAACCACGTCATTCTTATAATATGCTCCTCCTCCATGTGCAAACACATGATTCATTCATTCTAAACTCTTTTACGGGTTTCAAAACCATATGGTAATTTATCCCTCAACATGTGCTGTTATTCCCCTTCATTACCAAGACTTCCAGCAAGCATATGATAAACTCTTTTACGGGTTTCAAGACCATATTATCAAAATAAACTGCCTCCCCAATATCTTCGACAACAAATATCATATTGGTGCAACACGATTGTGGACTAAGATCACCGAATTTTGTGCAAAATTCATTTTATAAAATGTCAATTCTCTTACATTTGCAGGCAATATGAATACAAAAGGAATGAATTTTGTAGCTTTCCGGTAGGGCAACTGTTAAATAATACCTCATTGCTTGAAAGTTGTGCTCGAAAAACTACCCGTTAAAAAGAAGTTATCACATCATAAGACTAAGTATCTAGAATAGCAACGAAATTTCCATTCGGAAGCCTTTGAACACATTGGTATGCTGCAGTTCTTTTGTAGCCTTCACTCACCATGAACGAATCAAACTTCTTGTTCCACTGCCTTGGTGCTTGCTTGAAGCCGTACAAGCTATTCTTCAGCTTGCAAACAAGGTTCTATTTTTTTGAAACCTTGAAATCTTCTAGCTACTCCATGTAGATTTTTTCATGTAGATCACCATGAAAAAATGTTGTTTTATCATCCATCTGTTCAAGCTCTAGGTTCAAACTAGCTACCAATCCTAGGATAACTCAGATTGAAGCCATTTTTACAACTGGTGAAAATTTTCATCAAAGTCGATTCCTTTTTTCTGTAGGAATCCTTTGACTACTAACCGGGCTTTGTGTTTCACCACAATTCCTCTGTCATCTTTCTTCAGCTTGAACACCCATTTGTTCTTCAATGTCTTCTTACCTTACGGGAGCTTAAATATCTCATAAGTATAATTCTTTTGCAGAGATTACATTTAATCTTGCATTGCGTGCAACCATTTTTCTTTGTCTTTATAAGATACACAGCCCTTTGAAATTTTTTGGCTCCCCTTCATCAGTAAGCATAATATAATCAGATCCTGAGTATCCGGTTGATAGAATCCGGCCTCGCTCAGATTTTCGTAATTGAGGTTCACTGGTTTCTGCAGGTCTGTCGTCATCCAAATATGTGGATGATCATGTAGCCTATGATGGAGCGAGTTACGGCTCCTCCTGCTCGACACCCTATTCCCACTCCTCTAGTTTTACTTCTTACATTTCATCATGCACTCCATCATTATTTGTGGTCACTCGTGTTGGTGCTGGGATTTTGTATGCATTTGAATCAGTTTTGTCGGCACTGGAATTAGAAGATATCTTAGGCTTTTCAATGTCTTCTATTGTCTGGTCTTCAAGAAACACTACATCATTGCTTCTGATGATCTTCTTTTCCTTCGGGTCCCATAACCTGTATCTGAATTCCTCGTCTCCACAACCTATGAAGATGCATGGAGTGGTCTTTGCACCAAGCTTCTGCCTGAGCTCCTTAGATACGTGTGCAAAGGCTAAATAGCCGAATGTTCTAAGGTGAGAACATGAGAGATTTTTATCAGGCCATACTTTCTCTGAAATCTCAAAATTCAATGGTATATATGGTGATCTGTTGATTAGGTAGCATGCGGCACGAACAACTTCTCCCCAGAATGGCTTTGGCAGTTTAGCCATGTTGATCATGCTTTTGACTTTCTCCATAATGGTGTGGTTCATTTTTTTAGCAGCACCATTATGTCGTGGGGGAAAAGTCCTTTCATGTCGAATGTCGTGTCTTCCGCTGTAGGCATCATATGCTCTGGAAGTGTACTCGCCTCCATTATTTGTGCAGAGGCACTTCAGTTTCTTCCATGTTTCATGTTCTACCATGGCATGAAACAGTTTGAAATGATCCAGGACCTGATCTTTTGTTTTCAGAAAATATACCCACACTTTTCGAGAAGAATCGTCAATCAAAGTCATAAAGTATTTGTTACCGCCTAGTGAATTAACCTCCAATGGACCACCAACATTAGAGTATACCAGATTGAGCAATTCTGATCTTCTTATATAAGAGAAATTAAAAGAGACTCGATGTTACTTACCGAACAGACAGTGATTGTAAGGATCTAGAGCAGCATTCTTGGAGACATTGATTAGATCATTTTTTGTCAAGGCAGACAACTCTTTCTTACTCATGTGACCGAGTCTCTGGTGCCACAGATTTTGAGAAGCCTCCAGTTCAGCTACATTGAGGCTCTCTACACATATCTGCACACGAGTCTTGTATAAAGAGCCAGAAATATGTCATCAGGCGACGACCATGACACCTTTTATCATTCTCCATGTGTCATTCCTAAAGTGGCTAGCATAGCCCTATTTGTCAAGGACTACCCCCGAGAGTAAATTGAGCTGAAGTTCTAGAACATGCCTCACATCCTTCAGGGTTATTGTACACCATGCATTTATCCGCATCTGAATATCACCAATTCCCATTATCTAAGAGGAATCAGTATTTCCCATCTTTACTACACCAAAGTCTCATGCTTTGTATGTTGTGAAGAAATTCTTGTGAGGGGTGACATGGTAGGATGTTGTAGTATCTACCACCCACTCGACATCTTAAGTTGCGGTGTGAAGACGTGTCTCTTCTTGGATGGAGCAGATGGCTACATATTTTGAGATAACTATTCGTGTCTTTGCATCATTGTTCTTCGGCCATGAATCGTCTTGACCCTGCTCTCGTTGTAGCTTTCAGCTATTCTTCTTTAAGTAATATTTTATGCCACAATAGTAGCATTTGTAAGTAGGTTTTCTTTCGTATGTGGATTTGCCTATACTTTTGCTTCTACCTCTCCCTCTACCTCAAATTTTATCTCGTTGTCTTCCTCGATTCTTCGTGACGAGGGCTTGTGTTTGATTTGTGACCATATCTTTTCTTCTGGCCTCCTCATTTGATAGGGAATATTTTACCATAGGTATGGTAAGTTTTCCTCCTGAAGCTGAATTGCTAAGAGTAACTACCAATGGCTTCCAGCTACCAAGGTAGGAAATTTTGAAAGATAGTTATTTAAATGCAAAGCCTCCTCTGTAAGGAGCTACTCCTCCAACACACCACAATCTGTATGATATATTTTTGAATTTTGAGCCATAGCCCCATTCCACATGACAGTAACCAGTAAGTAAAAATTCTTATTGGTTTTCTGTAGGTCTTAATCTCACCACCACTAAACCCAGGAAGTGTCATATTCTAATTACTTTGTAATCTAATCAAGGTGAAGAAGGGCATTTAAAGGAAGAATACAAGTAAATAACAAAAAATCAAATAACACCACAAACAGTGTCGGAAAGACGTCAACTGCTATGAATAGACCCGGCCCAAGTTTCGGTCCGAAATCGAAACCGAACCGATGGTTCCGGTTCTGGTTCCTGCTCTGGTTTTCTGTTCCAACCGGTTCCATAATCGAAAATGAATTTTTTCAGTTCGGTAAGGATTCACCCCTGACCGAACTGAAGTATAACCGCTGGAACCGGACGGTTATAGTGGTTCTATTACGGTTCCGGTTGGAACTGTAGGGCTCCTAACGGCTAGTAGCCTTTGGGAGCAGGCCTAACGGCTAGTCTCTGCCCTAAATTCCAAAACAAATAAAATAAAATAAATAAAATATGTGATTTACTAATTTACCTTTAATAACTATAGGCACTGTATTTTTGCATATAAGTCCCGATGATGAGTCTCGCATGGAGACACTACCTCTTTAAATTGTGGAAGTCGCGGGAAACGGACGTCGGAAGGGAAGAGTCAGACATTGACATCTTGTTGGATTTAATTCGCTTGTTTAGCTTCGGGTTCGCTTGTTGGACCTCTGTTTTAAAACACATCCTTAGCCCAAACCCCCGCAAGACACACACCAAGCCCATTTCACTCAAGCCCAATCCAAAATAATTAAAACATTTAAAACACATGTCACAAATTAAATAAAATCAAATTCCTAAATTAAATAAATCTCTTCCTAATTTAATAAATCACTTCCTAAATTAAATAAATCACCTACCAATTTAAAGATATTCCCCACCAAAATTACATAATTTATTTCCCTTTTTTAAATTAATTAAGTACATCCCTATTTGCTTGATTTGTTTCCAAACATAGAAAAATCCCATGCACAAAGAAAACCTAATAGCCTCACACGTCCCCTTTCTTTCTTCTCTCACGCACAGACCATCTCTCTTCTTTCTCTATAAAAATAAAACCCTAACGTGAACAAACCAGAGGGACACACTCATGTAAAACAAAGAAACAGCCTCTCGCCTCTCTCCTCTCTCCTCTCACTACACTCGGCATGCGCTAACCTATAATCTACGAACCACAACAACTCTCACAATCGACAAACAAACTGCCACTTCACATAAACCATCATCACTCAGCTCCTTCCTCTCTTCGCATTCCAAGAGCCATAAACCATTAAACACTCACGCCTTCACCCTTCACTCTCTCACGACTAACCACAAATAGAACCCTAATCAAGCAACTCACCAAGCCTCACTTACCGACATATAGCAAGCCTTCCCTCCACGACCTAAACTAATACCCCCACTAATCGGCCAAACAAACAAATCACACACCCATGCACGCTCAGATCAGCCCTCACTCGCAGCCCCCATCTCCACGCAGAATCAACACACACACTCAACTCACTCGGCAGCCACATGAAAGCTGCCCCTCAACCTTTCGACAACTACAACCCACCTAAACATAAGCAGCCCCCCATAAAAAAAAAACACTCACAGGCCACCAATCCATTCACGGCCTCACACACCGACACAAACTGAAACACAAACCGACCAAGAAACAGCCCTCTTTGTAACAAAAAATCAGCCCCTGAAACAGCCCAGAAACTGCCCAAATAACTTCACAAACAGCAACCCCAATACCCTTTAAAAATGCCAAAACAGTCCCTTAATACAGTGAAAATAGTGACCAGAAAATACAGCAAAAACAGCAGCAAAACGAAGTAAGAATAGCAACCCAAATAGCGAAACAGTGAAGGGAACCAGTGAACCAGAGAAGTTGCGGAGCATCAACCATTCCGACAACCGCGTAGCGCATTTTCGAGAGATGACTAAAGAGGTTAGACCTGAGGGCACCCTTATTCATTTATTTCCGTTTATTTCTTTTATTTTGTTAATGTTTCTTTGCATGAGTATCGTTGATTAATGAATGCTATGGCTATTGGATGAATGGAAAATGTGTCGTCTCTTGTGATATATCAGATGGAAACCCAGACGTAAATTCCGTAGCCGAATGGACGATAGTGCGGTCTTTACTTGGGAAACAACTTCATGTACCACTTGAGCAAACGACACATATTTCACTTTATTTTATCTTATTCGTCTATTATTCGCATTTTACATTCCGCTATTTACTTTCCGTACGTTATTTGTTTGTGTATTGATGATATAATGCGCATGGGCAAATCAAGTTGGATTAAAGGTCCTCCGTTTTGAGGATGAAAAGCCTAAGGGCTACCTTTGCCACAACGTTTTGCCGCGCCGAACGAATTATGTTTGATTGAATGTAAGATATGTTTAATCAGACATACGGAGTTCCACATTATTGTCTCATTCATTTGTATGCATTGTAATATAATGCGCATGGGCTAACTAGGGTGGCTTAAAGGTCCTCTATTTGAGGGAAATGCCTGAAGGCTACCTTTACCACGATGTTTTACCGTTCCTTTTATTATGTTATTTACCCTTTGCATATCATTGCTTTATTTACGCATGCATTGCATTCTAATGCGCATGGGCTAACTAGGGTGGATTAAAGGTCCTCTATTCGAGCGAAATGCCTGAAGGCTACCCTTACCACGATGTTTTGCCGCGTCTTTTATTATGTCATTTACCTTTTGCATATCATTGCTTTATTTAAGCATGTATTGAATTCTAGTGCGCATGGGCTAACTAGGGTGGATTAAAGGTCCTCTATTCGAGGGAAATGCCTAAAGGCTACCTTTACCATGATATTTTGCCGCGCCGGACGAATTGCACTCGATTGAATGTGAAATGTGTTCCATCAGACACACGAGGTCCTACATTATGTATTTGTTTATCCATGCATGTGTTTGTGTCATTTCAGATGCCATTTTGGCAATTCCGTTCGAACGCGTTTACGAACGCTACACGAACGTATACATTATGCCTCATTCCATTCGAACGCGTTTACGAACGCTACTCGAACGCGCATGTGTTTTATTTCATCATGCATCAGGTCTTATCCCGTTCGAACGTGTTCTCGAACGCTATACGAACACGAACATTCTGTTTACCGTTCGAACACATTTTCAAACGCTACACGAATGTACATACAGTGAATATATTTCTTTTCATCACATTTCATGCATGTTTGCTTCTTTGGTAATTTCTTTTGCATTACATAATTAATCATATCATTTCATTATTGACACTTTTACTGTTATCCTTTATGTATATTCCCGTATTTATCTACTTAATGTGTTCGTGAGATTGTGTGCTTGCCTTTATTTCACTTACTTCTATGCATGTAAACTTAGATATGAGCTTTTCATCCATGTGAACTTAGAAATAAAATACTCTTGGAAATAAATGTTGCGTAGATTCGATTAAATTATTGCACAAATCATTTCACTACAAGTGGCATAAGTAAGGGACCATTCCGAACCCAACAGTTTGAGGTATTCCCTTGCGAGGGGTAAATGCGGCCTTAAAATCATTTTCCCGATTCACGCTGGGTGGCGACTCCATGTTATTTCTCCGGTTTAGTCCCCCACGGGCTACTCCGTACTCCCAACCGGGCCGTGAGCCCGGAACAGCATCGCCGATTTCTGTGTCCTACAGTCTGGCGACTCCACAGGGGATAGAGAATCGACCCCGAAATAATGTCTTGTAATGATTGTGATTTGTGCTTTAGTTAACCGTGTCTATAGTGGGTTAAGAGGGGTTTAATCAAAGGCATTTTTAAGGCTAGGTGATGGTTTGGTGTCTTCCTTCATTCACTACCTTTCTATAAGGAAAAGCTGTGAAGGCACCTAGATAATCATTACCCGTAGCTCGTTGTGACAGACTAATTTGGAGGACTTGTTGTTTATTCCTGTCACCAATGCGATAAGAGCCTAAGAGGCTTGGGTATTTAAGAGAGTTCTCTCCACCCTCCCTCTGGGGAATCTACAATAAGAAATCCATTTGACAGTTAGTCACGTATCATAACTTGTTGGCACATACCGTAAGGTATAAAAAAGGTGCGCTCACTTGGTCGCTCGAACCCTTGAGTGGGGAGTCCTAGTTGTGGGCAATCCTTCACCGGTGAGAGCCTTTGTCTACACTCCCATGATCCCACATGAGAAATGTAGTTGTATAATTAATAGAAATTGTCTCTTTATGCTTATGTTTAGGACCATCATCATTTGGATTCAGTTGGACTTTTTATCAAGAGATATGAACTTGTTGGGCCATTTAAACTGGGACGAGTTCGTGTCCTTTGATAATTGGGCCAAAAGCTTCTGAAAATACCGATGGGCCATTTTGTGTTTAGGCCTCTTATCATTTGAAGTTGTTTAGCCATGTTATTGCAAAAGTGTAAACCTGTTGGGCCTTTCCAACTGGGATAAGTTTGCACCGCGCAATATATGATTGAATGCTTTAAAATGATAATGCCCCGACTTATATATTCCATACATCTCACGCATCTCATGCACCTTATGCATACACGCATCATGTTAACCCTTGTGTCTAAAAGCCATCATAGATACCCGTTGGGTTAGGGAAGAAGGAGAACTCGTCAAAAGACCGCCAGCAAACATGAATGAGTCAGTCAATGAGGGATCCCGTCTGGATCAATTGGAGACCAAAGTAACCGAAATTACTGAGCAGTTGCAAATTCTGACCAATGTTGTGGCCAGCTTGACCGCACCCCGTATAGCCAATAACATGAAGTTATACAACCAGAATGGAAAGACCATTGAGGAACCTTCAAGGACCAAGCCCACTCCCTCTAAGGTTGCCCCTATCAGAAACAGACGATTCTCCAATCTTGGTAGACTTTGTCAGAGGTATTTGAAGAGCTGAAAAGGTAAGGACTCCTAAATCCCTTAGAACCTAAACCACTTCCAAATCCTTTGCCACGCTACCTTAACCTGAACCTTTACTGTTACTGTTGGACAATTATGACCCATAGCGTCACTATTTGTACAGATCATTGTGTTGTTGTACAAATTAACTATGTGACAAAAGAGATTGCACTCTTATCATTTACGATTAGATCACCTAGATGTATAAATGATGAGAGGTCCTTGTGATTTGTTCCTGGACAGAGAATGATATGAGACAATATCAGTCCGCGAAGGATAAATCATTAAATATCCCTAGTCAGAGTATTATCGAGATTGGACATCGATAAATACGTAAAAGACTAGTATTGTACTTGTGCGCGTTGTGAGGGCACAACGACATAGTTCTCATATATTAGGGTATAGGATACTCATGCAAGTGTAATATGATGTTGTGTTTTACCGATGGTATGGGAAACAGCTTCGCTCTGGATAGACCCCCTCGAAATTCCATTGGTAGTATGACTATGTGTTTATGGAAGTTTGGTCTTAACCTGAGACTTGCATCGCTAATACTTGCGACAATCAATATACTTTGGTTGCGGTCGTCCAAGGCTTTAACAGGTTCTGTGTACGCCAATACTTGGTATATTGAGAATCGTAGTGTGTTGGGTGTGATGTCAAGACGGAAGTGTCACTCCAGTCATATGGAGATGATGGTCACGTAGGATACGGTACTAGTACTCTTAAATGCTGCAGCTATCGGGATAAAATGACAAGGTCAGGTTTATCTGATTATAGAGACTAGTCACCAGACATCCGACATGTGCTTCGTACGGGGCAGACACAATTCCAGCCCCAGGCCTAGCACGTGATCATTCGATACTGGACAGAAATACGCAATACTACGTATACTACGCCTGATATAGATCCTTTATTCCTGTAAGGATATTTCCGGAAAATTGGGTAGGCATGGCACTTTGCTAGAGTCCAACCTTGTCTTGTAAATCGGTATAAATATAGTACGAGGTACTTACGTGTTCGGATAGTCCGACAACCGAATTTACTGCCAACATATCCGGGGATCTCATGGGTCGCTTCCCAAAGATTCACCGATGACGTATAACTTGCACTCTTAATTAATCTGGGATTAATTAGTAGAGAGAGAAAATTATCTGGGATTAATTGCGGAGATATTTTATCTGGGATAAAATATCATAAAAGAGAGATAATGGTTAATTTGGAATTAATCGAGAAATTAATATATTTGATATATTAAATGAAATTGGATTTCGACGCGGAATTAAAATTAGATTTTAATTCGGGCGAACGAATTAATTTAGAATTAATTCGTTAGCGATGTGAATAGTGATTTCACTAGGCGTAATCATTTAATTACGACGCAACAGAAAATTCGTTAATTTGGAATTAGCGAACCCGAGCCCGAAATTATTTACGAGCGCATTCGAATTTCGAATTCGAGTGCGGCACGCAAGTCAAATCAAGCGTCAAATCGCTAGTCACATCAAGCGTCAAATCATGTCACTTTGAGTGATGTGACATTTGATTGATTGATGTGATTGATTGATTGATTGATGGTAGTTGTTGGAGTTGTTGGAAGGCTTTTTCATTTGACTTTTTGTAAGCCAAAAATGTGGTGATTCACTTATTTATTTTTGGAAAATATGTAAGTGTTTGTTTTACACTTTTCCAACTAATTTCAACACAATCTCTCCTTCTCTCTTTCTCTCTAACACACACGCCCAAGGGGTGATAAAGCTTACTGGTTTCTTCCAAACCGTGAGCAGTGGGAAGCAATGAGTGTGGATTTTATGGCAAAATCACAAGTGCTAGCACACTTATGAGACATGAGAAGGTGATAGGGAAGTCCACCCATGAGCCGGGAACCATTCGACGAAGCTTGGAGCTTGACGAAGGACCAAAATCGAGGCCAAACCAGTGAGCACTCACAGCTCACTGCCGAATGGAACAGAAGGCAGAATCTGAAATTTTTGTTGCCTCCGCGTCGCTGAACCGATCGATGTGAGTATTCCGCAACTTCTTCGATTTATATTCGCACATGATTCATGCTTATTATTGATCTTGGGACCTTAATAGAAACCAACAATGGCATCTAGAGCAAGGTTTGAGCATGAAACCTTTAGGGCTTAAAATTTGGGTAATTTGTATTTAAGCATGATTTTGTGAAATTGGATGAATGAGTATGCTTAAAACATGTTGAATTGAAGGTTGATTGGATCAATTTCATGAAATTGGATTGGATCAATTTTTCCCCCCAAATTTGGTGTTGGCCGAGAGGTTTGAAGCCCTAATGGTCTTAGTGATTTTTGATTTTTGATCATTGGATGACTTGAATCAATTGGAAATGTGGATTTAATGTTAATTTGGATTTGATTGGATTGAATTCGGAATTGATATAAAATTCCTTGTAATTGCCGAGAGTTATATGCATGTATTGGGTTTGATTTTAATCAAAATGTGTTGGACATGTGATGATGAAAATGAACATGATTAATTGGGCTAATTGGTGTTTTGGAAATATTGAATTGGTTAATTAGTTGTGTAATACACTTAAGTGTAATTAAATTGGAAATTGGATTTTGTGATTTAATTATATTTGGGCCTTAAAATTGGATTTGAGCTTTTAAAGTTGTTAATGGGCTTATTGGGATTTTTTGTACAAAGTTGGGTTAAGGCAAATTGGATTGGATCCAATTGGCCCCAAAACCGCTTCCATAAAGCCCAAATGCGACTTAATGGACCTTTAAAGTTTAATTGGGCCTAATGGGCCAAGATTGATTTCTAGGCTTATGGGGTAACTCCCGGATTGGACTTTGGTTATTCGGTTTGACCCGAGTTGACCAAAAGTCCACGCCTTAAGAAATTAATAAAAAGCCCATTGGACTTTAATTAAATTAATGTTGGACGTTAATCGGGCTTTGAGACCCGTAACGATTAAATTTGGAATTTAAGTCGTAAAGGTTTATTAATAAAGTGTAAGGTTTAATTTGGAATTAAATATGTGAATTAGAATTGAATGCATATTAAATTGGATTTAATGATGTAGTTTAATTTAATTCGAGAATATGTACTTTGGATACTTATTCGCAAAAACGAGTTTGACTCGCGCAATATCAAATCGTTCTTTGAACATTGGATGATCACTAATTATCAGATTAATTAATTTGATTAGATTGATTGATAACATGCTTGTGTGAATACATGGTTGCGATGCATGAATAATGTATATCGGATGGATATTAGATGGGTGGGATAATTTTAGAATTGTTGTAATAAATTTGATTTATTAATTGGACCTGCGTGTCCAGCCTTATTACCTCTCATTTCTTTCTATTCTCTTCTCACCTATTCCCCTCAATGTAAATGAGGATTCTTTAGAAGTGTAGTGTAACGGGTAGAAGTAATACATGTGCTAGCGGGAGAGAGAAAGAGAGAGATTTGATCTAGGATCATTGTGTAAAGTATCCATCCGCATATCATTATTATTTGTTTATACGCGCTTATTATGTATTTAGAATGCATGTTTAAGGGTGTATGATGATGAGACCTTAACAAAGATAATAAATTGGTTGCCAATTTGCACGCGAAAAACCCTCAAACAATATTAAGCGTTTTTCCTTCCATTGAGTGATTCTTACTCAAGATCTAAGACGGCATTGGTTTGTTGGCCAAAGTCAAGGCCTTTGTCCGTCGAGGATGTGTTTGAATCACGAGAGATTTGTTCCATATTGGTGTCTTGTCCAAGTTGTGGTTTGTTGGCCAAAGTCAAGACCACTTCTTGTCAATCGACATTGATTACGAAGCTTTCCTTGATCAATGGGTCGCGCTTAACTCGGATCACTAAGTTTGTTGTGCCAAAGCCAAGGCTTAGTTGATTCAGAGGAAAAAGGTTAGGTAATACATTGGATGTATTGGCATATATAAGATATATGTTTCGGACTTGGATGTCCCCCTACCGGATCTAGGAATTGGATTGGATCCAATCGATCTTAGAGATCTACCTAGTTAATTATCATACAATTGTTGGCCAAAGTCAAGATTGTGTGATATTTAACGGGATCCTAGCCCACTAGGAAACACGGTTTCCCGAGTACTCGACAGAGGGTTAGAGGCTCGCCGAAAAATAGTGGGAGGCAAGAATTGAATTTGCAATACCCGTTCAATTACTCGCCATACGCGCTCAAACAAATATCATTCGTCGTAATCAATTAAATGTTAGTTGGACTAATATTTAAATAGTTGGACTATATATTCAAACTATTCATTTATAGTTGATTTTATAATTGAATTATAGTAATCAATATAATTGATTTTAATTTATTAAATTATAGTTGATTAAATAGTTGGACTATTGTAATCATTATAATACATAGTACCTAAATCGTTGATTAAATAGTTGGACTATTAAAATCAAGATAAATTGAAAGATTGACATTTAAAACATAATCCTAGGGAAAATGTATTTAAATGGTTTAATTTTCAAAATTGGGAATAAATTTCAGGATGGTCCTGGAAAAATAATAAGTTACTTATTTGATAAAATAACATATTATGCCTAAGCCCGGAGTTAAGCAAATAGTGGAGCATAATCTTTGGAAGATTTATGTGATTATAACTTTAGTGCTTAATCCATTAAGCTTGTCGCAGTGAAATCCTTATTTTCTGAATCAGAACTAAGGATTAGATCCTTAAAGTATGATAAAGAAATTGAAGGATCTTCATAAATCTATCTTTAGATTTTAGAAGTACTAAATTGCAATAGTAAACTCTTGGAGAATTAATGACTATTCTCAAGGAGACAAAGTCAAACTTTGCAATTAGGCAAGTAGCGCAAGGCGCACCTTACTTCGATATTCTAGAAGGCCAAGGCTTGGCCAAAGGCTTCTTGAGTGTTGAAAAGGGCAAAGGTAAAATCATTATAATCTTCTAGGAAGATAAATGACATATCCTAAAATGTCTGCCTAAATTGTGGCAAACGGGATCGCGTAAGCGTGATTGCCGTTTGAACAAAGCAGACATGAAGGAATTGAAGACGAGCGAGGCTTTGACTTCAAAGATGATTGTCATAAATATATTCACTACTAGTATTAAAATTGGATTTTAGATACTTAGTGTGATATATATGTATTGATGTTCAGAATCTGTTTTGAACAGGATACTGACTTCAATCGAGATTAATCTACGATTTGGAAACGGGACGAAAGTCGCTGTTTTAACCGTAGATACCTATTTTAGGAACTACCCTCGGGTGTGTACCTAAATTAGGAAACTGTTATAATGTAACTAGTTTGACTAGATACATTATCTTCATATCAGTGTTTAACCCGCTGCGGGTGAACCCTTATATTTTAGAACACTAAAGTGTTTCATCATATAAAGATGATATTGAGATAAACACATTAGAGGTGAATAACATAATTTATATTTTGAATATAAATAAATCTCGAATATATAACATGACAAACAAATAGCTCAAACTGATTTGATCAGAAGAAACTAATTGTGGCATTGTTGTATGTGACACAATTAAACAAGACTCATATATCCACTCTTTCGGAGAGTGGGTACTAGGACACATTTGATTCCAATCAAATAAAGTATACGAATCTAGTTTATTGGGCAAAGAGCCTAAAACACTATTTACTTGGTAAAAGTGTAAATGCCACTGATCTGTTAGCCCTAGTTCATAGTGAAGCAAGTGGGACCATGTCTAGCTAGGCTAGATGTGGATATGAATATTTCGTGACCTTACGGATGTGGCATCGCGTTATGGTTGTGTGTTTCTTTTAAAGAACACAAATCAGAAACTTTTAAGTTTCGACACGAAATAAACAAACAGATCGGCTAAAGTATTAAACCGTCACGGTAAGACCGTAATCGAAAATACTTAAGCAATAAGTTTCTAATATACTTGAAAGAGTATAGTATTCTTTCAAAGAGGACTCCTCCCGGAACACGTCAGTTTGACGGTGTGTCCGTACTGAGTAACCGAATTTTGTTGGACATGATAAGGTTAATCATGAGTCGCTCTGAGCTACCATTTCCTTCAACGGATAAGTATTAACAGTGCAGAACTTATTTAGATTAAGGTTCCATAATAATCTGTTTGAAAGATTTCATATTAGATATGAACATGAAAGAAACTGGGTTTCACATTCCTGAAAATTTGGGAATGCAAGGCATGCGTTTGGATGATACCAAACTAAAACCCAAATAGGATAAGTGCCAATTGTAGGTTATCCTAGGGATACCAAAGTATAGTACTTATACAACTCACATGAGAACAATTAGATTGTTGCTCACAATGCGGTTTTTCCTAAGAAGAATACCGATATGCAGTGGTAAGTGGGAGGATAGTAAAACTCGATGAAAATCGGAGTAATATATGTTCAACGTACTGAATCATAATGGAACATAAATAGTTTATCAAGGATGGTAACTATTACTAGTAACCTTCGAATACACAAGAACCGCGTACGTCGGAGAGAGTTAGAAAACAACCTGGGGTATGGGTTTCTGATCTCACCTCATAAAGATGTCTATCTTATTGAGGAATACCAACTGACTACGTATGAGGAAGTGATACAAGGTATCGACTCCCTATTATGGAAAAGTGCCATGAGTCCGAAATGGATTCCATGTATATAAACTTAGTTTAGACACTAATTGATGTACCGCAAGGCATTGTGCCTACTGGTACTTTATAAGTCTTCAAGGAAGACATACATGGAAGGCAACATACCAACGTATAAAGCTAGGCTTTTAGCGGAAAAGTATCATTATCAACATTATGTTGATTACGATTCAACCTTTTAACTGTTGCCACGGTAAATCCATTTGGATAATGCTTGCTAAAGCTGCATGTTTCATTTATGAAATATGACAGCTGAACGGGAAAATCGCTTTCCTGAAAAGGAAACCTTTTGGAGGATGTTTACAACATCATGTCGGTTTTTCGTCGTACAAAACTAGCAAACGAGGTTTGCAGGTTATTCGATCCATGTTTGGATTGAAGCAAACATAGGTTCTTGGAATTATCGTTTTGATGTAATCATAATAGTTTATGATTTAATTCAAAATGAAAAAGGATTCTTGTGTATATAAGAGGGTTAGTGGGAGCGCACTGAAAGTAGCTGTCCTATAAATAATGATAATATGTCATTTCTTGAAAATGATATTCCTATAATAACTATCGGTGAAAGCTTGGCTTTCGAGAAAACTCTCCGAGAACTCGTATATTGAAAAATGTACGCGACCTGGTGTCTCATACGCTTTGAGCATATGGATTCACAAACAGGCCAATCCGAGTGATAGTCATTGGATTGATGTTAAGAACATCCGTTAGTATCTTAGAGAACTAAGGATGCTGTCTTAGTCTGTGGAGAAGGAGAACTTGAAGTGACTGGGATCACTGCTGCAAGTTTCCTAAACCGATAAAACGACTATAAGTCGCAAACGGTACTACAAAGTTTGAATAACGGAACAGTGAGCTGGAAATCTTCCAAGCAAGATACTGTTACCGAATAAACAACAAATGCGAGTTAATTGCTGCAGCTGAGGCGGCAATAGAAGCCATTTGGATCGATAACAAATCTAATTAGATTAGATATAATTCTGTTAGTAGCTGAGCTAGGCATCAGCACAGGCTAAAGAATTAATGGTCTCATCAAAGATCCAGATAAATACTTTGACTATTCATCTGATTCGTTCGGATCATACATCGTGGCGATGAGATGATCGAATAAATCGCATCAGATGATAATCATACAAATCCGCTGGCGAAAGCATTTTCTTAGCAGCTTGAGCCAACCGTACATAGTTCGGGTGTAAGACACTCAAGTGACTGGCTATAGGCCAAGTGGGAGATTGCTGGACAATTATGACCCATAGCGTCACTATTTGTATAAATCATTGTGTTGTTGTACAAATTAACTATATGACAAAGGCGATTGCACTCTTATCATTTGTGATTAGATCACCTAGATGTATAAATGATGAGAGGTCCTTGTGATTTGTTCCTGGACGGAGAATGATATGAGACAGTATCAGTCCACGAAGGATAAATCATTAAATATCCCTAGTCAGAGTATTATCGAGAATGGACATCGATAAATACGTAAAAGACTAGTATTGCACTTGTGCGCGTTGTGAGGGCACAACGGCATAGTTCTCATATATTTGGGATAAGATACTCATGCAAGTGTAATAGGAGGTTGTGTTTTACCAATGGTACGGGAAACAGCTTCGCTCTGGATAGACCCCCTCGGAATTCCATTGGTAGTATGACTATGTGTCTATGGAAGTCCGAAATCAGGGTAGGTGTATTTGGTCTTAACCTGAGACTTGCACCGCTAATACCTGCGACAATCAATTATACTTTGGTTGCGTTCGTCCAGGGCTTTAACAGGTTCTGTGTACGCCACTACTGGGTATATTGAGAATCGTAGTGTGTTGGGTGTGATGTCAAGACGGAAGTGTCACTCCAGTTATATGGAGATGATGGTCACGTAGGATACGGTACTAGTACTCTTAAATGCTGCAGCTATCGGGATAAAATGACAAGGTCAGGTTTATCCGATTATAGAGACTAGTCACTAGACATCTGACATGTGCTTCGTATGAGGCAAACACAATTCCAGCCCCAGGCCTAGCACGTGATCATTCGATACTGGACAGAAATACACAATACTACGTATATTACGCCTGATATAGATCCTTTATTTCTGTAAGGATATTTCCGGAAAATTGGGTAGGCATGGCGCTTTGCTAGAGGCCAACCTTGTCTTGTAAATCGGTATAAACATAGTACGAGGTACTTACCTGTTCGGATAGTCCGACGACCGAATTTACTGCCAACATATCCGGGGATCTCATGGGTTGCTTCCCAAAGATTCACCGATGACGTATAAATCGCACTCTTAATTAATCTGGGATTAATTAGTAGAGAGAGAAAATTAATCTGGGATTAATTGCGGAGATATTTTATCTAGGATAAAATATCATAAAAGAGAGATAACGGTTAATTTGGAATTAATCGAGAAATTAATATATTTGATATATTAAATGAAATTGGATTTCGACGCGGAATTAAAATTAGATTTTAATTCGGGCGAATGAATTAATTTAGAATTAATTCGTTAGCGACGTGTATAGTGATTTCGCTAGGCGTAATAATTTAATTACGACGCAACGGGAAATTCGTTAATTTGGCATTAGCGAACCCGAGCCCGAGATTATTTGCGAGTGCATTCGCAATTCGAATTCGAGTGTGGCACACAACTCAAATCAAGCGTCAAATCGCTAGTCACATCAAGTGTCAAATCATGTCACTTTGAGTGATGTGACACTTGATTGATTGATGTGATTGATTGATTGATGGTAGTTGTTGGAGTTATTGGAAGGCTTTTCCATTTGACTTTTTGGAAGCCAAAAATGTGGTAATTCACTTATTTATTTTTGGAAAATATATAAGTGTTTGTTTTACACTTTTCCAACTAATTTCAACACAATCTCTCATTCTCTCTTTCTCTCTAACATACAAGCCCAATGGGCTGATAAAGCTTACTGGTTTGGGGCGAGGCCCACATCAGTATCAGTTTGGGGCGAGGCCCACAATAGTATCAGTTTGGAAGGCTTTAATTACCTTGTACCATTTTTTGAAAAGTGGATTTTGGTATTTGTTTTTGAAAATCAAAAACCAAACACAACTCATTTTCTTCCTCTCTCTCAAAGGTGATAGGGAAACCAACTTTTGAGCATGGAATCCATTCACAAAGCTTTGAGCTTGAAGATCATTTCCATGGAGGTTGACCGAAATACAAGGAACACAAATTGGAGGCATGGCCGAGAGCTTCAAGGATGATGCAATTTTTTGTGTTCTTCGCATCGCAAATCCGTTCATTGTAAGTATGATTCCGCCATACTTCTTTATTGTATTCATATTATTTTCATTGCTTGAATGATCTTGGGACTATATTAGAATCCCAACATGAGGCCCACATCAGTCTCAGGAATGAATCAGAATCAGCATCAGTTTCAGGAATGAATCACCGGGTTGAGGCTCGTATCAGTATTAGTCTCAGGAAGGAATCCCAGGGTTGAGGCCCATATCAGTATAAGTTTCAGGAATGGATCCCAGGGGGCGAAGCCTATATTATCAGTGGTTGAAAGGAAGAATTTCGTGGAGTGAGTGAAAAAAAAATGAAAAAAAAGAGAGAAGTCCTTGATGGTTAGGCATATGTCCGGTGATGACATTGTTTGCTGTAGGGAGAAACCTTAGAAACGATAAGTGCAATATGTGCTCTCATCCGGTATTCTGAATAATTGATCTCAGCTAGACTCGCTAGCACTTGATCACAGGATCTTAGTGGTGGAAGCCTGAGTAGTCGACAAGATGACTAGTTGAAGAGATGGTGGATCAGTGAATGACCGTTTGCCTAGATGTCCATCCTGGTTTACTTATGCTATGATATATGATATGGTTGGAAACAAAGAAAAAGTCTCTGAAAAGAAAATAAAAAATAGACCGCCTATAACCGATAAGCGTGAAGCTACCCATGGGCGAGTATTAGGACCACCGTGAGAAGAAATGCTACCTTAAAGGGTAGGTGTGTCGAAAAAAGAGAAAAAAAGAAAAAAAGAAAGAAAAAAAAAAGAAAAAAGAAAAAAAAGAAAAAAGAAAGTTCATAATGAAGAGAAAGAGACAAGAGAAAAAAGAAGAAGAAAACCATATCATGTTGAGTACGAAGAAGTAATCACAGAGTGTGATCAAGACATCTAGGTTGGTTAGACCCACTGATCCGATTCTCCGAGACAAAATCATCGAGTTGGCTTACTTAAGAATTAAGCTGCGAAAGAACCTTGGCACACACACACTAGGAGTCTAGTTCAGATCACTCATTCAGACGAGCGGATCTAAGTGTATTAAGTACTTTAAAGGTTCTCTGGTTTCGACGCGAAGCATCCGTTGAAGACAAAAATATGTTTAGCTCTCAGGATTATCTCGTGAGAGGCAGTACGGTATGTTGGAATGAACCATCACATCACTAGTATCAGTTTGGGGGCGAGGCCCACATCAGTATCAGTTTGGGGGCGATGCCCACATCAGTATCAGTTTGGGGCGAGGCCCACATCAATATCAGCTGGGGGCGAGGCCCATATCAGTATTAGTTTGGGGAAGAGTCCCGGGGGCGAGGCCCACATCAGCATCAGTTTTGGGGATGAGTCCTAGGGTCGTGACCCACATCATCAGCAGTTTTGGGGATGCGTCCCAGGGTCGAGGCCCACATTATCAGCAGTTTTGGGGATAAGTCCCGGGGGCGAGGCCCACATCAACATCAATTTGGCGGCGCGGCCCATATCAGTATCAGTTTGGGGGTGAGGCCCACATCAGTATCGGGGTGAGGCCCACATCAGTATCAGTTTGGGGCGAGGCCCACATCAGTATCAGTTTGGGGCGAGGCCCACATCAGTATCAGTTTGGGGCGAGGCCCACATCAATATCAGTTTGGGGCGAGGCCCACACCAGTATCAGTTTGGGGCGAGACCCACTTCAGTTTCAGTTTGGGCCGAGGCCCACATCAGTATCAGTTTGGGGGCGAGGCCCACATCAGTATCAGTTGGGGGCGAGGCCTACATCAGTATCAGTTTGGGGGCGAGACCCACATCAATATCTGTTTGAGGGGCGAGGCCCACATCAGCATCAGTTTGGGGGCGCGGCCCACATCAGTATCGGTTTGGGGGCGAGGCCCACATCAGTATCGGTTTAGAGGTGAGGCCCACATCAGCATCATTTTGGGGGCGAGGCCCACATCAATACCAGTTTGGGGGCGAGGCCCAGATCAATATCAGTTTGGGGCGAGGCCCACATCAATATCAGCTGGGGGCGAGGCCCACATCAGTATCAGTTTGGGGATGAGTCCCGGGGGCGAGGCCCACATCAGCATCAGTTTTGGGGACGCGTCCCAGGGTCGAGGCCCACATCATCAGCAGTTTTGGGGATAAGTCCCGGGGACGAGGTCCACATCAGCATCAGTTTTGGGGATGAGTCCCGGGGGCGAGGCCCACATCAACATCAATTTTAGGGATGAGTCCCGGGGGCGAGGCCCACATCAGCATTAGTTTTGGGGATGAGTCCCAGGGTCGTGACCCACATCATCATCAGTTTTGTGGATGAGTCCCAGGGCTATTAACCACATCATCAGAAGTTTTGGGGATGCGTCCCAGGGTCGTGACCCACATTGTCAGCTGTATTGGGATTTGTTCCAGGGTCGAGGCCCCCGTTGTCGGTTACAGTTATTGGGATGCGTCCCAGGGTCGATGGCCCCCTGCATCATCAGTTCCAGTTTTGGGGATGCGTCCCAGGGTCGTGACCCACATTGTCAGTGGTATTGGGATACGTCCTAGGGTCGAGGCCCCCGTTGTCGGTTGCAGTTATTAGGATGTGTCTCAGGGTCGATGGCCCCTCTGCAACATCAGTTCCAGTTTTGGTATGCGTCCCAGGGTCGAGGCCCCCGTTGTCGGTTTCAGTTATTGGGATGTGTCCCAAGGTCGAGGCCCACTACATCATCAACTCCGTTCGAAGCAGCAAGCAAGTCAGGTGGCAGCTGGCGAGCCAGGTAAGTAAAAATGCATTGCATAACTTTGATAGAATTGTCATTGTCACACACTGCACAAGTCCCATCAAAGTGGGGGCGACTGTAGGCACTGCATTTTTGCATATAAGTCCTGATGATGAGTCTCGCATGGAGACACTACCTCTTTAAATTGTGTGAGGTGCGGGAAATAGACGTCGGAAGGGAAGAGTCAGATATTGACATCTTGTTGGATTTAATTCGCTTGTTTAGCTTCGGGTTCGCTTGTTGGACCTCTATTTTAAAACACATCCTTAGCCCAAACCCCGCAAGACACACACCAAGCCTATCCGAAGCCCATTTCACCCAAGCCCAATCCAAAAATAATTAAAACATTAAAAACACATGTCACAAATTAAATAAAATAAAATTCCTAAATTAAATAAATCTCTTCCTAATTTAATAAATCACTTCCTAAATTAAATAAATCACCTACCAATTTAAAGATATTCCCCACCAAAATTACATAATTTATTTCCCTTTTTAAATTAATTAAGTACATCCATATTTGCTTGATTTGTTTCCAAACATAAAAAAATCTCAGGCACAAAGAAAACCCTAATAGCCTCACATGTCCCCTCTCTTTCTTCTCTCACGCACGGACCCTCTCTCTTCTCTCTCTATAAAAATAAAACCCTAACGTGAACAAACCAGGGGGACACACTCACGTAAAACAAAGAAACAACCTCTCACCTCTCTCCTCTCTCCTCTCACTACACTCGGCATGCGCTAACCCATAATCTATGAACCACAATAACCCCTCACAATCGACAAACAAACTGCCCCTTCACGTAAACCATCATCACTCAGCTCCTTCCTATATTGGCATTCACAGAGCCCTAAACCATTAAACACTCATGCCTTCACCCTTCACTCTCTCACGACTAACCACAAATAGAACCCTAATCAAGCCACTCACCAAGCCTAACTTACCGATATATAGCAAGCCTGCCCTCCACCGACTAAACTACTACCCCCATTAACCGACCAAACAAACAAATCACACACCCATGCACGCTCAGATCAGCCCTCACTCACAGCCCCCCTCTCCACGCAGAATCAACGCACACACTCAATTCACTCGGCAGCCACATGAAAGCTGCCCCTCAACCTTTCGACAACTACAACCCACCTAAACTTAAGCAGCCCCCACGTCAAAAAAAAACACTCACTGGCCACCAATCTATTCACGGCCTCACACACCGACATAAACTGAAACACAAACCGACCAAGAAATAGCCCTCTCTGTAACCGAAAATCAGCCCCTGAAACTGCCCAGAAACTGCCCAAATAACTTCACAAACAGCAGCCCCAATACCCCTTAAAAATGCCAAAAGAGTCCCTTAATACAGTGAAAACAGTGACCAGAAAATATAGCAAAAATAGCAGTAAAACGGAGTAAAAACAACAGCCCTAATAGCGAAACAGCGAAGGGAACCAGTGAACCGGAGAAGTTGCGGAGCATCAACCCTTCTGACAACCGCGTAGCGCACTTCCGAGAGACGACTAAAGAGGTTAGACCTGAGGGCACCCTTCTTCATTTATTTCCGTTTATTTCTTTTATTTTGTTAATGTTTCTTTGCATGAGTATCGTTGATTAATGAATGCTATGGCTATTGGATGAATGGAAAATGTGTCGTCTCTTGTGATATATCGGATGGAAACCTAGACGCAAATTTCATTGCCGAATCCGAATGGACGGTAGTGCGGTCTGTACTTGGGAAACAACTCCACGTACCACTTGAGCAAACGGCACATATTTCACTTTATTTTATCTTGTTCGTCTATTATTCGATTTTACATTCCTCTATTTACTTTCCGTACGTTATTTGTTTGTGTATTGATGATATAATGCGCATGGGAAAATCAAGTTGGATTAAAGGTCCTCCGTTTTGAGGGATGAAAAGCCTAAGGGCTACCTTTGCCACGACGTTTTGCCGCGCCGGACGAAGTATGTTTGATTGAATGTGAGATATGTTTAATCGGACATACGGAATTCCACATTATTGTATCATTCATTTGTATGCATTGTAATATAATGAGCATGAGCTAACTAGGGTGGATTAAAGGTCATCTATTCGAAGGAAATGCCTGAAGGCTACCTTTACCACGATGTTTTGCCGCGCCTTTTATTATTTCATTTACCCTTTGCATATCATTGCTTTATTTAAGCATGCATTGCATTCTAATGCGTATGGGCTAACTATGGTGGATTAAAGGTCCTCTATTCGAGGGAAATACCAGAAGGCTACCTTTACCACGATGTTTTTCCGCGCCTTTTATTATGTCATTTACCATTTGCATATCATTGCTTTATTTACGCATGCATTACATTCTAGTGTGCATGGGCTAAATAGGGTGGATTAAAGGTCCTCTATTCGATGGAAATGCCTAAAGGCTACATTTACCATGATGTTTTGTCGTCCCAGATGAAGTGCACTCGATTGAAATTGAAATGTGTTCCATCGGGCACATGAGGTCCTACATTATGTATTTGTTTATCCATACATGTGTTTGTGTCATTTCAGATGCCATTTTGGTAATTCCGTTCCAACGCGTTTACGAACGCTACACGAACGTATGCATTCTGCCTCATTTCGTTCGAACGTGTTTACGAACGCTACTCAAACGTGCATGTGTTTTGTTTCATCATGCATCAGGTCTTATCCCGTTCGAATGCGTTCTCGAACGCGTTCTCGAACGCTATACGAACACGAATATTCTATTTACCGTTCGAACTCGTTTTCAAACGCTACACGAACGCACATACAGTGAACAAATTTCTTTTCATCACATTTTATGCATGTTCGCTTTTTTGGTAATTTCTTTTGCATTACAAATCATATCATTTCATTATTGACACTTTTACTGTTATCCTTTATTTATATTCCCACATTTATCTACTTAATGTGTTCATGAGATTGTGTGCTTGCCTTTATTTCACTTACTTCTATGCATGTAAACTTAGATATGAGATTTTCATGCATGTGAACTTAGAAATATAATACTCTTGGAAATATATGTTGCGTAGATTCGATTAAATTATTGCACAAATCATTTCACTACAAGTGGCATAAGTAAGAGACCATTCTGAACCCAACGGTTTGAGGTATTCCCTTGCGAGGGGTGAGTGCGGCCTTAAATCATTTTCTCGGTTCCCATCGGGTGGCGACTCCATGTTATTTCTCCGGTTTAGTCCCCTGCGGGCTACTCCGTACTCCCGATCGGGCCGCGAGCCCGGAACAGCGTCGCCGATTTCTGTGTCCTACAATAACATTAATAAAATGGCTAATTTGAGATGCATTTTAGGTATCACAAAAATATTCCAAAAAATGTATAAATATGGGTCATTTTTCATTTTTTTCAACACACCAATTCTAAACTCTCTCAATTTCTACAATTCTCTCATTCTCAATTCTCTTATTCTTTAAAATTTCTTTAACAAAAAATGGCAAGCTCATCTGAGAACACCATGTCAAATATGTCAACCCAATAGAGTGGCCCTAGTATCGGTACACAGATAAGATAAGTAAGTCTCGTTCCTCCGATATTTTTAAAATTCATTTTCATTTAGTCCAGACTGAAAATGAAGGTCCAAGAGCAATATGCAACTATTGTGGGATTTCTTACAGATTTATTGGTGGATATGGAAATATGAACAAGAATTTGGAAAAGACATCATGCCGCTGAAATTGGACTTGATACAATGTAAACTCAAATGGCCAGGTACGCATTATCTAGTAGAGGTATGAGTTCTTTAGATTTATTTAAATATTCTGATGCTAAAAATATAGAATAATTTGCTAAATTAACTTGTATGACACATCTTGCTTTAAGTTTTGATGAAAAAATTATTTTTACTAATTACGTTCAGAATGCTTTAAATCATGGTGCTTATAGAATGACTAGAAATACAACAAAACATCAAAATTTTAAATTATAAAAAGATGATAAAATTATTTTAAATGAAACATTTAAATATATTAAAGGTCGCCTTTCTATTTATTCTGATATTTGGAGTGACCATTGGCGAACACACTCATATATGGGTGTGACTTGTCATTGTATGATGCATCATGGAACATGTAAAAACGACTTATTGCATTTAGAGTTTTTGATGAACAACATACTGCATAAAATATTTATAGAATGATGAAAGCAATTTTTGATGAATTTGGTTTATTAGGTAAAATTTTAATAATTGGTTTTGATAATGCATTTGCAAATACTGCATCAATTAAAGATTTAACAGAAATATTGGATATATTAATTGAAATTAGATTTCAATACGAAATTAAAATTGGATTTTAATTCGGGCGAACAAATTAATTTGGAATTAATTCGTAAGCGACTTTCGTATTAAATTTGCTATTCATTATTATTTAATTAAATTGGATTTAATTACGTCGCAAACAGAAAATTCGTTTAATCGGATTAAATGAACCCGAGCCTAAAGTGTGTTGTGTAAGCCAACTTGAATTTTGAATTTAAGTGGTAGGACCCACAACTTACATCAACTTGTCACTATTTGTGATGTAAGTAGTTGGCAAAAAGTAAATTCGATTTATTACACATAACACCTACCAAGTTTAGATAAAATTGAATGGGTTTTGGAAACAACAACTATTCACATCTCTCTCTCTCATTTTTTCCTTCCTTTGTCGTGAGCTCATCTTTCTTCCTTAGAAAATTTGTTGCGAAATTTCAAGCATTGCTAGCACTTTGGGAGTCTTTGAAGGTGATAGGGAAACTCACCTTTGAGTTTGGAACACTCAACAAAGCTTGGAGCTTCAACATACAAAGAATTTTTGAAATTCCAAGCCGATCAATGTAAGTTCTTTCTGCAAACTTTCTTGATAGATTCACACACAAATCAAGTCTTAGAGATCCTTGGCATTTCTAGGACACTAACAATGGTATCATGAGCCCTATCTAAGCGTGATTTGTATTTAGGGTTTATAGACTTTATTTGGGGATTTTGTGCTTGGAGTATCTATTTTTCCAAATTGGTTATTTGGTTGTGCTTTGATGATGATTAATTGGATTTGTGCATCATAGGATTTGAGAAAATTGATTAGATTAATTTTTCCCCAAATTCTTAAGCTTGGCCGAATGATGACCCTAGTGTTCTCATGGTGATTTTTTGATTTTAGACTATTGGATGAGTTTAAAGCATGAAATAAATATTAATTGTTGGTTTAATTGGATTGAAATCAAAATTGTATATTATTTATGCCCTTTGCCGTGAGATTGAGCATGTTTAATGGATTGATTTTGCTTCAATTTGTGTTGGACATCAATTGGATGATTTTAGCATGATTAATTAGTTAATGATATTTTGAAAATATTAGTTTAATTAATTAATTATGTTAATTACACTTTAATAAAAATTAATTTGATATTTAGAATATTATGTTAATATGAATTAATCATTAAAATTAGATTGGGCTAATTTGTTGTATTTGGGCTTAATGGGTTTGGTTGGGCCAAGTTTGGTTTTGGATCCAATTGGGCCTAAAACCATTTCCATAAAAGTCCAAATATGACTTTTGGGCCTTTAATAATTTAATTGGGCCTAATGGGCCTAAATTGATTTTTGGCAAAAGGGTGATTCCTTATTGGGCCTTGGCATCTTGGATTGGATCCATAATTGGCCAAAGCCCATGCCTTAAGAATTAATTAAAAGCCCATTGGACTTTAATTAAATAGGCATTGGATGCTAATTGGGCCTTTGAGACCCATTTAGATTGGATTTGGAATCCAAGTCTTTAAGACTCATATATAAGTGTAATTATTTAATTTGGAATTAAATTCGAATTAATATTGAATAAAAATTAAATTGGATTTAAAATTGTAGTTCAATATAATTCAAGAATACGTACTTTGAGTATTTATTCTTAAACGAGTTAGACTCGCGCAAATCAAATCGTTGTATGAACATTGGATGGTCATTAATCAAAAATTAATTAATTGGATTAGATTGATTGATAACATGCTTTGTGTGAATACTTGGATGTATTTTTATGAATAATGTATATCGGATGGATATTAGAATGGTGGGGGCAATTTTGGAAATTGTTGTAATAAATTTGGAATTTATTAAATTGGACCTACGTGTCCAGCCTATTATCTCTTTACTCTTTGTATTTCTTTTCTCACCAATTCCCCTCAATGTAAATGAGGTTTCTTTAATGTATTATGTAATTGGGTAGAAGTATGAATAGTGCTAGCGGGAGAGAAGAAAGAGAGAGATTTGTTCTAGGAATAATTTGTTATATATCCATCCGTATATCATTATTAATTTATTTGCGCCTTATTATGCTTTTAGAATGCATGTTTAAGGGTGTATGGTGAGACCTAATCAAAGATAATAAATTGGTTGTCAATTTACGCGAAAAACCCCCACTTTAATATTAGCGTTTTCCTTCCATTGAGTGGTTCTCTCTCAAGATCCAAGATTGGCATTGGTTTGTTGGCCAAAGTCAAGATCATTGTCCATCGCGGATGTGTTTGAACCAAGAAAGCTTTGTTACATATCGCATGTCTTGGACAGTTGTGATTTGTTGACCAAAGTCAAGGTCACTTCTATACATCGACGTGGATTACGAAGCTTTCCCACTGTCAATGGGTCGCGCTTAACTAGAATCATTAAGCTTGTTGAGCCAAAGCCAAGACTTAGTTGATTCAAAGGAAAAGGTTAGGAAATATATATTGGATATATATCTCGAACTTGGAGGTCCACCTACCGGATCTAGGAATTGGATAGGATCCAATTGATCTTAGATATCTACCTAGTTAAGTTTCATACAGCTTATTGGCCAAAGTCAAGGTTGTGTGTTATTTAACAGGATCCTAGCCCACTAGGAAACTGGGTTTCCCGAGTACTCGATAGAGGGTTAGAGGCTCGCCAAAAAATAGTGGGAGGCCAATATTAAATTTGTAATTTCGTTTAGTACTTGCTTACACGCGCTCTTTTATATTATTTATCGTTGTTATAAATATATTAGTTGGACTAATATCTTTTATTGCTTTCTTTGAACAGTTAGACTGTACAAGACACTACTTCATTTGTAGTTGGTTATATAGTTGGACTATAGTAACCATTATATTTTGAGTGTACCCGAAATCGTTGATTGGATAGTTGGACTATTTTAATTGAGATGGCTGGAAAGATTAGCATTAGGGACATAATCATGGGCGAGAATGTATTTAACGACTTCAATTTTCCAGATTGGGAGATAAATCTCAAGATAGTCCTGGGAGCTGAGAAGTTACTCTATGTCATAGAGAAACCTCTCGGGCCTGAGCCCGGAGTTGAGCAAACAGTAGAGAATAAGTTTTGGAAGACTCATCGTGATGATAACTTCAACGCTCAATCCGTAATGCTTACCGCAATGACTCCTCAATTTCGACGTCAGAATAAAGGATTGGATCCTTATAGTATGATGTTGAAATTGAAGGATCTTCACAGGTCTAATCTTAGATCTCAGAAGCATGAGTTGTTAAAGAAGCTCTTTCGCTCGCGTATGTCAGATGGTACATCTGTCGAGCACTATGTGTCACAGATGATTGCTGACATCGAATGGCTAGGTCAGCTGGGCATAACCTTCGAGGCCGAGACGTCCATAGATTTGATTTTACAGTCTCTGCCCGAGTGTTGGGGCGGGTTCGTCATGAACTACAATATGATGAAACAAGAAAAGACTCTTGGAGAGTTAATGGTGATGTTGAAAGAAGCAGAGCCAGAGCTTCTAAAGGGCAAGAAGCGTGAGGCGCACCTTACTTCGACATCCCATATGGCCAAGGCTTGGCCGAAGGCTTCTGGGGGTGTGAAGAAAATGAAGAAGAATGGCAAGACTTTGTCCGTAGTCTTCTAGGAATACTAAGGACATATCCCAAGATGTCTGCCTACATTGTGGCAAAATGGATCACTGGAAGCGTGATTGCCGTGAGTACAAGGCGGAGTTGAAGGAAGTGAAGACGGGCAAGGCTCCGGCTTCAGGTATGTTTGTTATAACCATGTCTACTACTGGTTTTAAAAATTGGATTTTTGATTCTGGATGTGGTACTCACATATGTACTGGTGTTCATGATCTGCTGATTAGCAGGATACTGGCTTCAGATGAGATCGACCTACGAGTCGGAAATGGGACGAGAGTCGCTGTTTTGGCCGTTGGGACCTATGTTTTGTATCTTCCCTTGGGGCATGTAATTACATTAGGTGACTATTATTTCGTACCTAGTTTGACTAGGAACATCATATCTGCATTTTGTTTAACCAGTTGCGGGTTTACCTTTGTATTCCGGAACACTGGGTGTTTTATATATAAAGATTACATTTTGATATGTGTAGACACTGCATTTTTGCATAAAGCCCAATGATGAGCCTTGTATGTAGGCACTACCCGATAAGTTGAGGAAGTCGCGGGAAACGGATGTCGGAAGGGGAAATTCAAGAAATAAATACCTTGACAAATTTAACTCGCTATTTTGCCTCGGGTTCGCTCGGTTAATCTCTGTTTTAAAATATTAGCCTCGACCAAAAATCCCCGTGATATATGAAAGCCCATTTATCCAAGCCACACGCCCACATCACAAGGCCCACACACCCAAGCCCAATCCAAAATATTTAAAACACATGTCACAAATCAAATCAAATCCCCTTCCTAAATTAAATCAAATCCCCTTCCTAATTTAAATAAATCACCTCCCAAATTAAAGATATTCCCCACCAAAATTACACAAATTTATTTCCCTAAAAAATTTAATTAAATGCATCCCATTTTTGCATGATTGTTCCCTTTTCAAGCCATGCACACACAAGGAACCCTAACATGCACTATTATAAAAGAGAAAAAACCCAAACCCTAATTCTTCCTTGGCTCTCACTCACGGCTAGACCCGGCCGGCGGTTCGGTTCCGGTTCGGAACCGAACCGAACCGGCCGGTTTCCGGTTCCACAAGTGTGGAACCGGAACCGAACCGGTTAAATCCGGTTCGGTTCCGGTTCCACACTTAAGTGGAACCGGAAAGTCGAACCGAACCGGAACCGAACGGTTCGGTTCCGGTTCGGTTCGGTTTTTTTTTTTTAATTTAATTAAAATAAAAAATAAGAGGAGTCAAATCATTAAATAAAAAAAAAATTATTAATTAAAAAAATGAGATTAAATATAAATAAAAAAAAATTTATTATATTGAAGAGCTTGAGCTTAAATTTTTTAAAATTTAAGTTGCCTACGTATCCTCCAAAGGTGAGAGGAATCAAAGCTCACGTAGTTCCATTACAAGTTTAAGACATATCCCCTTTGTAAATTATAATTTTACATTTATCAATCATCATTATCAGTTGATCCTTCGGCTCCGGTCGGCAGCTTCCGCTTGCACTTGATGCAGAAGCATTATCGAACAAATCTTCAAAATCATCGGGGGCATCTTCTTGTTGTCTCAGATCAGCTCGAGTCCAATCATCCACACAAGCTGTTGCTTCTAGAGTGCTTGGATGTAATGAAGATCGCCTAGCTTCCAATATATTACCTCCCAAGCTGAAGGCTTGCTCAACCGCAACGGTGGAAATAGGTGCTGCCAGTATCTCTTTAGCAATAATAGATAAAACAGGATATATATTTTGATGCCGGTTCCACCATTCAAGGATTTTAAAATTTTTACTGCATAAACTTTCATTAGAAAACTCAAAATTTGTAGATAAATAATTATCTAATTCAGGGTTATTAGTTGTTGTCGTATCCCTAGATTTTTTATTTCGTTGCAATAACCAACGATCCCCTGCGCTAAGTCTTGGTTGAATTACCGTTCGCTACTAGATTGACCTATTGTTCCTAAGTTATATCTTACAATATAATCATTAAATAAAATAATTAAATCACTTCTTAAATTCGTCATTATGCTCGTAATATCAATGTCATCTAATATTCCTAAATAACCATAGTAAGCTTGTAAACCACCATTCAAACCTTCTAATTTAAATCTAGGATCAAAAACAGCAGCAATAAGATAAAGTAAAGGAATTTCTCTAAAATAATTCAACCATTTTACCTTCATAACAGTAATGGCTTCGAGCAAAACAATATCATTAGGGTTGTCACTGTCAACATGTTCATCGAGAGTGCCAACAATATTCAAACTTTCAAGAAGAAATAAATTGTGCAGTGGGATAATAAACACCGCTAAAAACCAAAGTAGCATCATTAAAAACTCTTAAAATATCTAAAATTCTTTCACAAATATCCCATTGACTAGGATAAAGTGTGATATTTTGAACATGTTGAGAAAAAAAACTACATAATGCATCTTTGTATTGAAGTGCTTGACATAAAAGAAAATAAGTAGAATTCCAACGTGTTGGAACATCTCTAGAAAATTTAATCGGTTTAATACCATTTATTTTACAAAACTTGTCCATTCCCTCCTAACTTGAGAATATGACCAAATACAGTTAAGTGCCGTTTTAATAGGATCAAGGAAAGGAGATAATAATTTTAGACCGTCTTGCACACATAAGTTTAGGACATGACATGTACAACGAATATGAAAAAATCGACCCCCTAAATTTGGTTGACATATTTCTTTTAAATCATTGATGGATGCAGTATTTGCAGATGCATTATCAAATCCAATTGTTAAAATTTTTTCTCCTAAACCATATTCATCAAAAATTACCTTCATCATTCTATAAATATTATGTGCAGTATGTTGGTCATCAAAAACTCTAAATGCAATGAGTCGTTTTTGCATGGTAAATGATGCATCAATCCAATGACAAGTCACACCCATGTATGAGTGTGTTTGCCAATGGTCACTCCAAATATCAGAACATATAGAAATACGACCTTTCATTTCTTTAAATATTTCATTTAAAATAATTTTACCATCTTTATATAATTTGAAAATATGACGTTTTGTTGTATTTCGAGTCATTCTACATGCAGCAGGGTTTAAAGCATTATGCACGTAATTAGTAAAATGAAGTTTTTCACCAAAGCTTAAAGAAAGATGTGCCATACATGTTAATTTCGCAAATTCTTCTCTATTTTTTGCATCAGAATATTTAAATAAATCTACACTACTCGTACCTCTACTAGATGATGCGTACCTGGCCATTTGAGTCTGCGTCGTATCAATGCCAAATTCAACCGGATGATGTTTCTCCATGTGCTTGATCATATTTCCGTATCCACCAGAAAATTTATAGATAACCCCACAATAGTTGCAAATTGCTCGTTGTGAACCATCGTCTAGGCGTTCCAAATTAAAATGAATTTTGAAAATATCGGAGGACCGAGCCTTAACGTCTCTTCTCCGTGATTGTGCACTGACACTGGGGCTCGCTCTCTTGGGTCGGCATATTTGACATTATGTTCTCGGATGAGCTTGCCATTTGAATAATTGCGATGCGGAATGCCGAATGTGATAACAAATTAATTAACAACTAAAATAAGAGAATTGTATTGAAGTAAGATTGAGATAAGAGATTTATAGAAAATGAGAAAGTTGAGAAATTGGTGTGATGAAATTATGAAAAATGAATTCTATTTATAGAATTTTAGAATTTTTTGATACCAAAAATGCCCCTAAATATAACCGTTTTATTACCGTTATTAGGGGTACATTAGTAATTTTTATTTTATATAATACATTTTTTTTTATAATTTTATTTTTATTTTTTTTTGGCAGGGAGCCAAACGGCTCCCTGCTGCATCCCCCAACGGCTACTGCCGTTGGGGTAATAAGGCCCCCAACGGCTAGTAGCCGTTGGGGGCCTTAGGGTTCCTGTTGGAACCCTACGGTTCCAACAGGAACCCGACGGTTCCAACCGGAACCGTTCGGTTCCGGTTGGAACCGTCCGAACCGGTGGAACCGTACGGTTCCACCGGTTCGTACCGGTTCGAGTTGGGGTGGAACCCCAACCGAACCGGTCCCATTCCGGTTCGGTTCCGGTTCCGAATCGGAACCGTGGCCGGGTCTACTCACGGCAACCTCACAAAAAAATAAACCCTAAAGCTCTCGGCCTCTTTCTCTTTTTTAGTCTCTCACGCTCCTAGCTCTCTCTCTATCTCTTCTCTCGTTTTTGTGAAAAACAAATAAACCCTAAAAGCCACTCACTCACACGAAAAAAAAAATCACGCCCTTAAGCAGCCCTCTCTCTCCTCTTCACTCAACAAACAAAAATAAAACCATAAGCCCTCACTCCTCACGGCTCTCCCTCTCTCGCGTACAGAGCCCATTCAACTCCACTCACGGCCTCTGACTCTTACAGCATAGCTCTCACCGCTCTCTAAGAAAACAAACCCTAGACGCCCAACTTTCAGCCTCATCACATACGTCCTCTCTCATCTCTCTCCACTCGGCAGTGCACTGCCCTCAAGTTGATGACACAAAACAGCCTTTCACTTCATCACTGCACGATCAAACAACAGTAAATAGACTCCTTGACAAACCGATCAAGGTAAACCCTAAAACCTTGACACACTCAAGCCACTCACACAGCCCTCGCACCCTTCACACTCACGCACACACAGCACTCACACGCTCAGCCCTTAGTCACGTCCCAGGTTACGCAGCAGCAAACCGAAACTGCCCACAAACCCTTAACAATAACAGCCCCAAACTGATCCCAAAACAGTCCAAATGGTCTGAAAACTGTCCATTCAAACAGCCCTCTGCAGTCCTCAAAATAATCCTGAAAATCACCCCTTAACCGAGACAAAAAATAGGAACAAATACACTCCAAAACAGTCCAAAAATTAGCCCTCGAACCGCAGTAAAACAACGAAGAAAACACAGAAAACAACGGCTCAAAACAGCGAAACAGTGAATAAAATATTGAACCAGTGAACCAGAAAAGTGACGGAGCATTAACCCTTCCGGTGACGGTGTAACGCACTTCCGAGAAGCAACTTAAAAGGTAAGACTTGAGGGCACCCTTTGCTATTTTTCATTCGTCTTTTCGGTTGTCTATTATTATTATTTCCTTGCATGCATCTTGATGGTTCATGTTTATTTATATTGGGTTGATGATTGCGTACTATCTCTCGCGGTATATCGGATGGAAACCCATACATAAATTCCATAGCCGAATCCGAATTGACGGTAGTGCTGTCTGTACTTGGGATACAACTCTACGTACCGCTTGAGAAACTTTCATGCACGTGTTTCATTTTGTGATTTAAATCAATGTTTATTGTTCCTCTATTTATTTTCTATGCATTGTTATTTGAAGCGCATGAGCTAATTACGTTGGTTTAAAGGTCCTCTATTTGAGGGAGAAAAAGCCTAAAAGGCTACCTTTACAACAATATTTTGCCGAGCCCTTTTATTATTCCGTTATTTACTTTCCGCGTGTTATTGCTTTATTTATTTATGTATTGTCAATTTATTGCGCATGGGCTAATCGTGATGGATTAAAGGTCCTCTATTTGAGGGAAATGCCTAAAGGCTACCTTTACCACGATGTTTTGCCGCGCCGGACGAAGTATGTTTGATTGAATGTGAAATATGTTCAGTCAGGCATACGAAGTCCCATATAGATGTCGGCCTTGGTTGCATCCATTTTATTCTTATGTTATTACTTTCCGTTTGTATGGCTTTATTTATTTATTTATATTGTCAATTTATTGCGCATGAGCTAATCAGGATGGATTAAAGGTCCTCTATTTGAGGGAAATGCCTAAAGGCTACCTTTACCACGACGTTTTGTCGCGCCGGACGAAGTATGTTTGATTGAATGTGAAATATGTTCAGTCAGGCATACGAAGTCCCATATAGATGTCGGCCTTGGTCGCATCCATTTTATTCTTATGTTATTTACTTTCCGTTTGTATGGCTTTATTTATTTATGTATTGTCAATTTATTGCGCATGGGCTAATCAGGATGGATTAAAGGTCCTCTATTTGAGGGAAATGCCTAAAGGCTACCTTTACCACGACGTTTTGTCGCGCCGGACGAAGTATGTTTGATTGAATGTGAAATATGTTCAGTCAGGCATACGAAGTCCCATATAGATGTCGGCCTTAGTCGCATCCCTTTTATTCTTATGTTATTTACTTTCCGTTTGTATGGCTTTATTTATTTATGTATTATCAATTAATTGCGCATGGGCTAATCAGGATGGATTAAAGGTCCTCTATTTGAGGGAAATGTCTAAAGATTACCTTTACCACGATGTTTTGCCGCACCTTTTTATTATTTCGTTAGTCGCCAGACTGTGGCCGTGTCCACAGTCTGGCGACTCCACTGGGGATAGAGAATCGGCCCCGAAATAATGTCTTGTTATGTTTGTGATTTTTGCTTTAGTTAACCTTGTCTACAAGTGAGTTGAGACCAAGGGGTTAATAAAACTTTCCAAACTAAATTTGACTTAACCAAAGGTATTATTAGAGTTAGATAATGATTTGGTGTCTTCCTTCACTCACTACCTTTTTATAGCGAAAAGGAAAAGATGTGAAGACATCTAAGTAATCATTTACTCAAAGCTTACCTTAAGGCATATTTAAAGTGATGGACTAATTTGGAGGATCTATTATTTATTCCTATCACCAAGGCGATAAGAGCCTAAGAGGTAATGGTATTTAAGAGAGTTCGCTCCACCCTCCCTCTGGGGAATTTTCAATAGAGGAATCCATTTGACAGTTATTCATGCATCGTGAAGTCATTTTCGCTCGAAGTGGCGGATCTTTATATGGTATCATCACTCGTTGGCAGTACCTTATGGTATTAAAAATGTGCACTCACTTGGTCACTCGAACCCTTGAGTGGGGAGACCTAGTTGTGGGCAACCCTTTGCCAACGGAAGCCTTTATTAATACTCCTATAAAACTTCATGAGAACCATAGTTATATGACCTATAGAAGCCACCATTTATGCTTGTGTTTGGGACCATCATCATTTGGATTCATTTGGACATTTTGTCATGAGATGTGAACTTGTTGGGCCATTTAAACTGGGATAAGTTTGTGTCTTATGACGATTGGGCCAAAAGCTTCTAAAATACCGATGGGCCACTTTGTGTTTGGGCCCCATATCATTTGAAGTTGTTTAGCCAAATTATCGCAAAAGCGTAAACTTATTGGGCCTTTTTCAACTAGGACAAGTTTGTACCTCGCAATAATATGATTGAATGCTTTGAAATGATAATGGGCCAACTTGTATGAAAACCCTGATGGACTTAGAAAATCCAACCATGCTAGAAGCCTGAGTCCGATATCCACATTGGCTTTCGTCCAGGAAGGATACGTCTTGTTACGGCATATTAATTTACTTTGGATACCTCCAAGTTCATCCCATAACCGCGGTTGCTGAAAGCCCAATTCGTCATTTCTAGACAATGGCATGATCCCATAATAGGCTTAGTCCATGTTGTAAATGGGCGGTCTTTGTCTTTTATCGATGGAAAGGGACATAAGCGACCAAGGTTCACCCCGTAGCATAAGAGAGAACGATTTTGTGTACCCACATCGGTGCATAAAATAAGCCATACTTAGAACCCAAAAATAGACTTACCGCAAGTGTGGAAGAAATAAGGTCGGAATGATATATACTGTTTTGACAACCACATACATCTTATATATCTCATGCATCACATGAATACACGCATCATGCTAACTCATAGTTTCGACAGCCATCATAGATATCTGTTAGGTTAGAAAAGAAGGAAGATTCGTTAAAAAATAGTTAGCAAACATGAGTGAGTCAGATAATGTGGTTTCCCGCATGGATCAATTAGAGACCAACATCACTAAGATTACTGAGCAGTTGCAAGCTTTAGCCACCGCCGTGGCCAATCTGGCAGTGTCCCGCACATGGGGAATAGAAAACAGTGATAATATCAGGTGTGAGGAGCCTCCGAATATGGTGAGTGATGAGATCCCTACTTTTGATGATGACATGGCAGAGTATGCCATGGGACAGGTAGCCGGGTCTCAGGCAGAATTGCAGAAACTCAGGGATCAGGTAGAGTCAGTTACCCACAAGCTGAAGGGTAAACATGAAGATTTACTAGACTACGATGCGATGACTTTCGAAGAGCAGCTACCTTCGCAGTTCAAGATGCCTGACATAGCCAAGTTCAACGGGAACGGGGATCCGAGGGACCATCTCCGACAATATGTTTCTGTGATGAGTTCAGTGGGTCTGTCGAAGCGTCAGGTTCAGAAGATGTTTGGGATGTCACTGGAGGGGGCGCTCGTGGTATGGTATCATGGCTAGGAGAGAAATGTCAAGGATGATTGGAGGGCGTTAGCAGAGGCCTTTCTGAATCAGTATGTCACAGATTTGGAGATTGACTTGTCGCTCCGTGACTTGGAGAATACCAGACAGAAACCGGAGGAGAGCTTCAAAGAATATGTAGATCGCTGGAGAAGCCAGCTCTTGAAAATGCAGACTCAGCCCTCGGAGAAGGACCAGATCAAGATGATCATTAAGGGCACCAAGCCTTCTATTTATAACAAGCTGGGAAAGATGACCTCCATGATTAGCGACTTTCGACAGCTTAGAGAAACTGTCATGGATATTGAGGAGGAAGAAGCTGAGAACAGAAAGTTCTATGGACAGAATAGAAGGACTATTGGAGGGGCCTTCAGGGACCATTCCCTCTACTGTTGAGGTCACTGCCATAAAAAATAGGCGATTCTCCAATCTTGATAGACCTTTTTCAAAGGTGTTTGAAAAGTTGAAGATGCAAGGACTCCTAGACCCCTTAGAGCCTAAACCACTTCCAAACCCCGTGCCACCTAACCTCGACCTAAGCCTATATTGTCACTTTCATCAGAGAAAATGCCACGAAACTGACAACTACACATGCCTTAGGCATGAGATCCAAAACCTCATTGACGCCCATAAAATACCCGACCCAGAAAAAGAGCAACCCAACACACACAGAAACCCTCTACCCAACTACCACTATGTTCCACCACCTACCTACATGATTAGCTCCGGCCTACTCGAAAGCCTTATCCTCCAAACCGTCGACCACAAAGCCTCTTACATGGAGATATGGGGCAACAATAGTGAAGATGAAATGGGGTATGGGATAGATTCCTGGGAAAACCTCTTGAGCAGTGACAAAGAGAATGATGAATAGAAAGAAAAACTACTGTAGTCGGAAAATCTGACGTTCAAAGAAACCAAGAAGACTAAAGAAGACAAGGCTGCAGATGACGAAGACATTTGTTTTAGTAATCCTGCATTTATTAGTCATAAAGACATTGTTTTGCTTACTTGTTCAAATCTTTTCGGTTTGGGTCATCATGCGTGACATGAGTGTATTTGACTTTAATTCGACAATGACAAATGTATTTAATCTTGGTACATGTGAAAACCCCGAGGGAACTTCAATTGCAAGTGAGAAGCGGAATAGAATTGACAGAAGGAAATTGTAAGCAGGCCTAGGGGTGACTAGAGGCATTAATAGGCGAAAGACACCAAAAGAAGCACAAGAAAGGCCTAACCCATCGGAATAGGAAATACATCCATGCATACATATCACATGCACGCAATCTTTGTCTTGTTTTTTCGCAGGTTTTGAAGAAAAGTGGCAAAGACAAACAGTTCGAGAACAAGACCCACAACTCAAAATGGGAACAAAACCCACAACTCAAATCGGAACAAGACACACAACTCAAACCGGGAATAAGACCCACAATTCAATTCGGGAACAAGACCCACAACTCAGTTTGGGAACAAGACCCTCAACTCAAAATGGGAACAAAACCCACAACTCAAATTGGGAATAAGACCCACAACTCAAATTGGGGACAAAACCCACAACTCAAATCGGGAACAAGACCCACAACTCAAATCGAGAACAAGACCCACAATTCAATACGGGAATAAGACCCACAACTCAGTTCGGGAACAAGACCCTCAACTCAAAATGGGAATAAAACCCACAACTCAAATTGGGAACAAGACCCACAACTCAAAATGGGAACAAAACCCACAACTCAAATTGGTTCCCAACCCACAACTCAAATTGGGAACAAGACCCTCAACTCAAATTGGGAACAAGACCCACAACTCAAATTGGGAACAAGACCCACAACTGAATTCGGGAACAAGACCCACTCGGTGGTTCGGGAACAAGACCCAGGGGTCACAACGCCTCACCATAAATCTCTCATCAAGTAACGGTTCAAAAATGAGCCATCTCTCCATCAAGTAACGGTTCATGAATGAACCACCTCTTATCAAGTAATGGTTCGGGAATGAACCACTTCAACTTAGTAACGGTTCAGGAATGAACCATCTTTCATCAAGTAACGGTTCGGGAATGAACCAGGTGTCAAGCACCTCATCACCAAATCAACTCAGTTTGAAGCGTCTCAAAACAACAGTAAGTTCGGCAACAGCTGGCGAGCCAAGTAAGTAAAAATGCATGCATAACTTTGATAGGATTGTCACTGTCACACACTGCACAAGTCCCATCAAAGTGGAGGTGACTGTAGACATTGCATTTTTGCATAAAGCCCAATGATGGGCCTCGTATGTAGGCACTACCCGATAAGTTGAGGAAGTCGCGGGAAACGGACGTCGGAATGGGAAATTTAAGAAATAAATACCTTGACAAATTTAACTCGCTATTTTGCCTCGGGTTCGCTCGGTTAATCTTTGTTTTAAAATATTAACCTCGACCCAAAAACCCCCGTGATACATGAAAGCCCACTTATCCAAGCCACACGCCCACATCACAAGGCCCATACACCCAAGCCCAATCCAAAATATTTAAAACACATGTCACAAATCAAATCAAATCCCCTTCCTAAATTAAATCAAATCCCCTTCCTAATTTAAATAAATCACCTCCCAAATTAAGGATATTCCCCACCAAAATTACATAAATTTATTTCCCTAAATAATTTAATTAAATGCATCCCCTTTTTTTGGGTATGATTTGTTCCCTTTTCAAGCCATGCACACACAAGGAAACCCTAACATGCACTATTATAAAAAGAGACATAACCCAAACCCTAATTCTTCCTTGGCTCTCACTCATGGCAACCTCACAAAAAATAAACCCTAAAGCTCTCGGCCTCTTTCTTTTTTTTAGTCTCTCACGCTCCTAGCTCTCTCTCTACTCTCTCGTTTTTGTGAAAAACAAATAAACCCTAAAAGCCACTCACTCACACGAAAAAAAAAAAAAAGATCACGCCCTTAAGCAGCCTTCTCTCTCCTCTTCACTCAATAAACAAAAATAAAACCATAAGCCCTCACTCCTCACGGCTCTCTCCTCTCTCACGTACACAACCCATTCAACTCCACTCACGGCCTCTGACTCTTACAGCATAGCTCTCGCCTCTCTCTAAGAAAACAAACCCTAGACGCACAACTCTCAGCCTCATCACATACGTCCTCTCTCATCTCTCTCCACTCAGCAGTGCACTGCCATCAAGTTGATGACACAAAGCAGCCATTCACTTCATCACTGCACGATCAAATAATAGCAAATAGACTTATTGACAAACCGATCAAAGTAAACCCTAAATCCTTGACACACTTACGCCACTCACACAGCCCTCACACCCTTCACACTCACGCACACACAGCACTCACACGCTAAGCCCTTAGTCACGTCCCAGGTCACGCAGCAACAAACCGAAACTGCCCACAAACCCTTAACAATAACAGCCCCAAACCGATCCCAAAATAGTCCAAATAGTCTGAAAACCGTCCCTTAAAACAGCCCTAGATCTGCAGTCCTCAAAATAATCCTGAAAATCACCCCTTAAATCGAGACAAAAAATAGTGAACAAATACACTCCAAAAATCAGCCCTCGAACCGCAGTAAAACAAACGAAGAAAATAGAGAAAACAGCGCGCTTAAAATAGTGAAAAACGAATAAAATATTGAACCAGTGAACCAGAAAAGTGACGGAGCATTAACCCTTCCGGTGACGGTGTAACGCACTTCCGAGAAGCAACTTAAAAGGTAAGACTTGAGGGCACCCTTTGCTATTTTTTATTCATCTTTTCGGTTGTCTATTATTATTTCCTTGCATGTATCTTGATGGTTCATGTTTATTTCTATTGGGTTGATGATTGCGTGCTATCTCTCGCGGTATATCGGATGGAAACCCATACGTAAATTCCGTAGCCGAATCCGAATGGACGGTAGTGCTGTCTGTACTTGGGATACAACTCCACGTACCGCTTGAGAAACTTTCATGCACGTGTTTCATTTTGTGATTTAAATCTATGTTTATTGTTCCTCTATTTATTTTCTATGCATTGTTATTTGAAGTGCATGGGCTAATTACGTTGGTTTAAATGTCCTCTATATGAGGGAGAAAAAGCCTAAAAGGCTACCTTTACCACAATATTTTGCCGTGCCCGTTTATTATTCCGTTATTTACTTTCCAAGTGTTATTTCTTTATTTATTTATTTATTTAGTATTGTCAATTTATTACGCATGAGCTAATTAGGATGGATTAAAGGTCTTCTATTTGAGGAAATGCCTAAAGGCTACCTTTACCACGACGTTTTGCCGCGCCGGACGAAGTATATTTGATTGAATGTGAAATATGTTCAGTCAGGCATACGAAGTCCCATATAGATGTCGGCCTTGGTCGCATCCCTTTTATTCTTATGTTATTTACTTTCCATTGTATGGCTTTATTTATTTATGTACTGTCAATTTATTACGCATGGGCTAATCAGGATGGATTAAAGGTCCTCTATTTGAGGGAAATACCGAAAGGCTACCTTTACCACGACGTTTTTCCGCGCCGGACGAAGTATGTTTGATTGAATGTGAAATATGTTCAATCAGGCATACGAAGTCCCATATAGATGTCGGCCTTGATCGCATCCCTTTTATTCTTATGTTATTTACTTTCCGTTGTATGGCTTTATTTATTTATGTATTGTCAATTTATTGCACATGGGCTAATCAGGATGGATTAAAGGTCCTCTATTTGAGGGAAATGCCTAAAGGCTACCTTTACCACGATATTTTGTCGCATCGGATGAAATATGTTTGATTGAATGTGAAATATGTTCAGTCAGGCATACGAAGTCCCATATAGATGTCGACCTTGGTCGCATCCCTTTTATTCTTATGTTATTTACTTTCTGTTTGTATGGCTTTATTTATTTATGTTTTGTCAATTTATTGCGCATGGGCTAATCAGGATGGATTAAAGGTCCTCTATTTGAGGGAAATGTCTAAAGACTACCTTTACCACGATGTTTTGCCGCGACTTTTTATTATTCCGTTAGTCACCTTTTTGCTTTTTATTTATCGCTTCGTATTCATCATATTAGTTATCTCTATTCATTCTGCCGCATCGCTTCACATTTACTTCCATGCATGCTTGCCTCTTTTTTTTTTATTTCCTTTACATTACGTACTTAATTATCCGCTTTGATTATTAATGCTTTTACAGTTATTGTTAATTACATTATTGCGCTTCATTGTTCAATACGTTTATGGAATTATGCATTTGCCTTCATTTTTATTTATGTTTATGGGTGTGCAAATTCGTGTGTTTATTTAAATTATCTTGCATGTGTTGCCTAAGACTTGGTTATATTATTGCATAAATCCTTTTATTCCAATTGGCATAAGTAATGGGCCATTTTGAACCCAACGGTTTGAGGTCTTCCCTTGCGAGGGGTGAGTGCGGCCTTAAATCATTTCCCAGTTCACACTGGGTGGCGACTCCATTTATTTTCCGGTTTAGTCCCCCCGCGGGCTACTCCGTACTCTCGACTAGGCCGCGAGGTCGGACAGCGTCATCCACCTCTGTGGCCGTGTCCACAATATGTACAACAGATGTTAATAATAGTCTTTATATTTTGAATGTAAGTGAATCTCAAACATATACTATGACAAACAAAAGGCTCAACTGAATAAATCAGATGAGACTTATTTGTGGCATTGTTGTCTGGGACACATTAACAAGATTCGTATATCCACACTTTCGAAGAGTGGATACTTGGAAAGATTTAAACCTAATTCATATGATGTATGCGAATCTTGTTTATTAGGCAAAGTGCCTAAAACGCCTTTTAGCGGTAAGGGTGTACGTGCCACCGAGTTGTTAGCCCTCATTCATGGTGACGTATGTGGGCCCATGTCTAGCTAGGCTAGAAGTGGTTATGAATACTTCGTAACCTTTACGAATGATGCATCCCGTTATGGTTATGTGTATCTTATGACACAAGTCGAAAACTTTTGAGAAATTCAAATAGTTTCGAAACGAAGTAGAAAAACAACCGGAAAAAGTATTAAAACGTTGCGGTCGGACCTTGTTGAAGAATACTTGAGCAATGAGTTTCTCGATTACTTAAAAAAATATGGTATCCTTTTACAGTGGACTCCTCCCGGAACACCTCAATTGAACGGTGTGTCCGAACGGAGAAACCGAACTTTTGTTGGACATGGTAAGGTTAACGATGAGTCGCACTGAGCTACCAATTTCCTTCTAGGGATAAGCATTGAACAATGCAATACTTATTTTGAATAAGGTTTCGACAAAGTCTGTTGGACAGACTCCATATGAAATATGGACAGGAAAGAAACAAGGTTTCTCATTCCTAAAGATTTCGGTATGCTGGGCATATATTAAACGTTTGGATGGTGCCAAACTAGAACCCAAATCGGATAAGTGCCTATTTTTAATTGTTATCCTAGGGAAACCAAAGGATATTATTTCCACAACCCATAAGAGAACAAAATATTTGTTGCTCTCCATGCGGTTTTCCTTAGAGGAATTCCTAAATGCAGTGGTAAGTGGGAGGAAAGTAGAACTCAATGAAAATCAGAGTGATACTGTTCCTAACATCGATCCTTTCACGAAGCACAAACAGTTCATCAAGGATGAGATTGTTCCACATTCTTCTAATACACAAGAACCGCGTAGGTCGGAGAGAGTCAGAAAACAACCTAAGAGGTATAGGTTTCTGATCTTACCTCATGTAGATATTAATCTTATTGAGGATAATGAACCGGCTACGTATGAGGAATGATACAAGGTATCGACTCCACTTTATGGCAAGAGGCCATGAAGTCCGAAATGGATTCCATGTAAACAACCAAGTTTGGACACTGGTTGATGTATCAGAAGGCATTGTGCCTATTGGTAGCAAATGAGTCTTCATGGTAAAGACAGACATGGATGGCAATAAACAAATGTACAAAGCTAGGCTTGTAGTGAAAGGGTATCCTCATCAACATGGTGTTGATTACGATAAAACCTTTTACCCATTGCCATGATTAAATCCATCCAGATAATGCTTGATATTGCTGCATATTTCGATTATGAAATATGGCAGATGGACGTTAAAACCAATTTCCTTAACGGAAACCTTTTGGGGGATGTTTATATACAACAGCCTGGCAGTTTTTTCGTGCCAAAATATGTAAACAGGGTTTGCAAGTTAAATCGATCCATTTATGGATTGAAGCAAGCATTGCGTTCTTGGAACCAACGTTTTGATAAGATCATAATGGTATATGGTTTCTTTCAAAACGATGATGATTCTTGTATAAATAAGAAGGTTAGTGGGAGCGCACTGACATTGATTGTCATATACGTTGATGATGTATTGCTTCTTAGCAATGACATTCTCATATTAAAATCGGTGAAAGCTTGGCTTTCATTGAAATTCTCCATGAAATACTTGGGAGAGGCAACCTTTATTCTAGGAACAAGGATCTACTGGGATAGATCTAAAAGTTTTTGGCACTCTCCGAGAATTCGTACATTGACAGTGTTGAAGAGATTCAACATGGATCAGTCCTAGAAGGGGCTGCTTCCGTTGTCACATGGCGTCTCTCTATCTAAGGACATGTGTCCTAAAACTCAAGATGAGAGAGATTCAATAAATCAGATCCCGTTTGCTTCTGCAGTCAGATCGATCATGTACGCCATGATATGTACGCGACCTGATGTCTCATATACTTTAAGCATATGTAGTCGCAATCAGGACGATCCAGGTGATGGTCACTGGATTGATGTTAAGAACATCCTTAAGTATCTTAGACGAACTAAGGATGCATTCTTAGTCTATGGAGAAGGAAAACTTGAGGTGACTGGGTTCACCGTTGCAAGTTTCCAAACCGATAAAGACGAATGTAAATCGCAATAAGGGTACATATTTTGTTTGAATAACGGAAAAGTGAGCTGAAAATATTACAAGCAAGATATTGTTGCCGATTCAACAACAAAAGCGGAATACAATGCTGCGGCTGAGGCACAGAAGATCATTTTGGATCTATAAAATTCCTAATTGAATTAGGAGTAGTTCTGTTAGCAGCTGAGCTGGGCTACATCACATGCTAAGGAATTATGGTCTCATCAATGATCCAAGTATGTACTTCGATGGTTTCATCTGATCCGTGAGATCATACATCGTGGCGATGTCAAGATTAAAAGATCATTCAAATGATACCTTTCATATCCACTGATGAAAGTGATATCTCAGCATAAGTATGAGCGACCCGTACATAGTTCAAGTGTTGGACACTTGAGTGATTGGCTATAGGAGATTGCTGGGCAATTATGACCCATAACATTACTATTTGTTAAAAGACATGGTGTTTTTGTACAAATTAACTATGTGACAAAGGAAATTGCTCTTTTATCTTTTTGTAATTGGATTACTTGGATATATAAATGATAAAAGTCCATATGATTAGTATCGGATTAATAAGATATGAGATAGTATTAATCTACGAAAGGTTTAATCATTAAATATCTCTAGTCGTAGTATTATCGAGAGTGGACATCGATAATGCGGAATAGGCTAGTATTACACTTGTGCGCGTTATGGAAGATTAATGGCATAATTCTCATATATTTAAGTATTAGATACTTATGCAAGTGTGATAGGAGGTTCTGTTAGCCGTTGGATCGGGAACAGCTTCGCTCTGGATAGACCCCTCGGAATCCCATTGGTAGTATGACTATGTGTCTATGGGAATCCAAATCAGGGTAGGTGTATGTGGTCTTAACCTGAGACTTGCATCGCTAATACTTACGACAATCAGTATATTTTGGTTTTGGTCATCCGGAGCTTTAACAGGTTCTGTGTACGCCTATTCTAGGTATACTGAGAATCGTAGTGTATTGGGTGTGATGTCAAGATGGAAGTATCACTTCAGTCATATGGAGATGATGATCACGCAGAGATACATAACTAGTACCTTTAAATGCTGCAGCGGGATAGTATGACTAGGTCATGATTATCCGATTACAGAGACTAGTTACTAGTGATCCGATATATACTTCGTACGGGGCAAACAGAATTTCAGCCCCAGGCCTAGCATGTGACATCCGATACTAGATCGTATTACGTAATACATTGTATACCACGCCTGATACAGATTATATATTCCATGTTGAATATTTCTGGAGAATTGGGTAGGCACGGTGCTTTGCTAGAAGCCAACCATGTCTTGTAAATCGGTAAGAACGTGGTACCGGGTACGCACGTGTCGGATAGTCCGACAACCGTATTTACTTCCAACATATCCAAGGATCTCTTAGGTCGTTTCCCAAAGATTCACCGATGACATTTGACTCGAACAGAATTAATCTGTAATTAATTATGAGAGAGAAAATTAATCTATGATTAATTGCGGCAAGAATTTATCTGGGATAAAATTCGAATAAAAGAGAGAACGCGATTAATTTGGAATTAATCGATTAAATAATATATTGGATATATTAATTGAAATTAGATTTAATACGGAATTAAAATTGGATTTTAATTCGGGAGAACGAATTCCGAATTAATTTGGAATGAATTCGTCAGCGACTTTCGTAATATTTTTACTAGGCATTATTATTTAATTAAATTGGATTTAATTACGTCGCAATGGAAAATTCGTTTAATCGGATTAAACGAACCCGAGTCTAAAGTGTGTTGTGTAAGCCAACTTGAATTTTGAATTTAAGTGGTAGGACCCACAACTTACATCAACTTGTCACTATTTGTGATGTAAGTAATTGGCAAAAAGTAAATTGGATTTATTACACATAACACCTACCAAGTTTAGATAAAATTGAATGGGTTTTGGAAACAACAACTATTCACATCTCTCTCTCTCATTTTTTCCTTCCTTTGCCGTGAGCTCCTCTTTCTTCCTTAGAAATTTTTTTGTGAAATTTCAAGCATTGCTAGCACTTTGGGAGTCTTTGAAGGTGATAGGGAAACTCACCCTTGAGTTTGGAACACTCAACAAAACTTGGAGCTTCAACCTACAAAGAATTTTTGAAATTCCAAGCCGATCAATGTAAGTTCTTTCCGCAAAATTTCTTGATAGATTCACACACAAATCAAGTCTTAGAGATCCTTGGCATTTCTAGGACACTAACATTTGACACTTGTCGAACATCTGTGCTCTTCCCGCCAAAAAACCAAGTCCATCGACCGTTCATGAGGCAGCCAATGGTCTTTCAATCTCAACCATTTATCCCAATTTGATCAGATGGAGTCTGAAGGTAATATGCGGTGCATATCCGAACACTCTCCCGATCCGACGGTCAAAAATGCACAGTGATGACTAATAAAAAACAAAGCCACACTTCTTTCACTCTTTTACGAAAATCACAACTCTCAAACTGCAAAAGCTCTCTCGTTCATGAGACTAGTAACCTTCAAGTCGACCAGACCAACCGCCAATTCTTCTTCCCAAATCAAGTAAGTCTCTGTTCGATCTCTCTATTTCAGCTTCTGCAAGCTATCACAGCTGTTTGTTGCCTGCGGATGCTTGTTTACTTGCTGTTGTTTATTCTTCGTCTCTTCTGGCACGTTAATCTTTTTGTTCTGTGCTGCAAATGTGTGTTTCGGGTTGAAAGTAGAGTGTATGATGTGTGTGTTTTCTGGTGGGAGGATGGGTAGTAGGGTAGGATGCATGTGTTTTGGGTTTTCTATGTTTTGTGTTTGGTTTGATGCTTCTAGGAAGAGACTTGTTGTGTGCGGCCAATGATAGGACATTTAGAGAATGTAGGTTTAGGTTCCCGGAAGTTAAAATAGCCCTCGAATTTGCAGTGTCGTACACTTACCACTGACTGACCTTCTCATTCATGACGACTGTCCGGAATGTCTGACGCTGAATCTTCTTCGGCTAAGCCTGCAAATCCTCCACCTCCCCGGGCTGAAGAATCTTCCTCCAGCTCGGGCTCACCCAGCCTAGAGGAGTTAGATACCACTCCAACCCCTTCTCAAGAGGAAAACGATACCTACCACCATAGAAGGAGAGATCTTGAGTCGGGAGAACTGGACTGCTCGGCCTTGGACATGAATTGGCCCTCCACCATCACAGAAGATGCCTTAAGTGTACTCTGTCAACAGTATGAGATCCCAATAGACATAGTTCTTGAGGTCACTGGTTCGCTAGACCGCGCGAGCCAACCTGACGATGGCTCGGTCGCCCTTCTTCCGTCATTTTTTAAGTGCGGCCTTCGGCTACCCATTCAACCATACTTCGCGGGAATGCTGGCCAGGATGGAGATCGCTCCCTGTCAACTGAACTTAAATACCTGGAGAATACTGGCCAGCTTACATGTGATTTGGCACCGGGCAGGCCTCAAAGAGCCGACTTTTGAGGAGTTGAAAAGGTTATACAAGCTGAAGGCCAACCCAAGATCCCATCACGGTTGGTATTACCTTTCCTCGTATGCCGACGTCCCCACCATTATCAAGGACCTTCCCCAAACCAACAAAAACTTCAAAGACCCCTGGTTCTGGGCTACAGGCGACTGGGGACGAACCTGGCCATCGTGCTCGGAGATGACAGAGGTCCCAGATATATTCAGAGCGGGAGATTAGGATCCAAACTCTTAGTTTTTTTTTTCTTGATTCTTCTGTCATATTAACTTGCTAATCCTTCTCAGCCTGCTGGAGGGATCCTGCTAAGGTTACCCACGAGGTCCGAACTAGGATCACGGTGGCCCGGAAATATACCGGTCATTGGAAAAAGATAGTCAATGACGCGGCCTTAACGGAGTCGGGCCTCATTCAGAGTGCACCCCCACAGGCCCCGAGGCGACTAGGTAGACTCTCAATAACTTTCTAACTGATCCCCTTGTTTGCTTGACTCACAAATGACTTGAAATCACCTGAATTCCAAAGTGACCATGCTTTTTGCCTTGTACTTTGTAGGAATGTCGAAGCAGCCCAAACTTCTTGAACGGATCCAGGGACTGATCAAAAAGCCCGGTCCTGGTGAAGCCGGAAGCTCTCAGAAACGATTGACCACACCAATTCTCTCGAAGGCCAAAAGAAAAACTAATTGATTGCCCGGACAACGGCGCAGCCCGTACCTTTTCCAACAAGGGCGGCACCAAGTACAACAGTCCGACCTTCTTCTGGATCCTCCAAGCTTGTAAGCAAATGTCGTCGCCTGGCCGGAGATGAAGTGGTCAAGCTCTAAGAATAGGAGGAGGATTAGCAGCCCTTGATCATGAGGTCCACTGCTCAGGGAGAGGGGAGAGCTTCTGAGGCCCCTCCCAAGACCGAAAAAAAAAGGGTGGTGCTGTGGGTAGATGACCTTAGTGAGAAGGTCTGGGATGTGACATCTCATCTAGTGCTGGCGATCAATCTGCTTCAAGATGCAGTGCCTCTTGAGAAGATCCCGAGCTATAAGGACCTTTCCCCCGAGGAAGTGATTTCCCGTCTCTCCCACCGAATTACCGAGGTAGACTTTTTTTCTTTGCTCCCGCATGATATTTTTACTTGTTTTCTAACTTCTTCCCTTCTTTCTTGTAGGTAATTATGTGATGGCCCGGAATAAGGACATGCTTATGAGTCTTCTATCCGATGGGGGTCAGGTGCAGAGGCTCCAAAGCCAAATCATTGAGTGGGAGTCCGAGCTTGCCAAAAAGGATGACACAATCAAGGGTCTTAAGTATACCACGGCCGTGGCCCTTTCACTGAAAGAGTCCCTCCGCAATTCCTCGGCACTGGTTAGGAAAAATGCGGAGACTACTAAGAAGGATATGTAGACTGCTCAGTAGGAAAACAAACGCCTGAGTTGGGAGGTGGTGAGCTCTGAATCCAAGCTGAAGAAGATGACTAAAGAGCGAGATCGAGCTCTGGAGGCGTTGAGAAAGAGGGAGGCTAAATTGGAGGACAAGCTAGAGAGTGCCAAGCTCGAGGGGGTCGGCTATTGCGCCCAGATTGTTCCAATGCTCATGCCCGAGGTCGACATAAGGCCAATCCACGTGGTCATCCGCTTCTGCAAAGAGGAACTTTATGAGAATGAGGCCTGGTAATTATTTACCCTCCTATCGGGGGAAATTCAAGATCCCGAGCCCCTTTCTTCCGTTCCACTGTCTCCAGCCCCTGAGGAGATCCAACCTGAGGCTCCTGCCTCCTGAGCTGAAACCGAGGTGCCTCATACCGAGCTTGCACCAGAAATCCTGCAACCCGTGTCCGACCAAGAAGAAAGAGCTGCCCATGTGCGGGCTGATCAATGAGGGTGACCCGAACGGGGCCTTATGTAACAAATAATTCACTTATTCCATTTTGTAATAACAATGCGTAATTTCTTTTTTGCTACCCTCTTTGAATGCTTCACTTTTTGCTTCCCATACTTAGCTGAATTTCTGTTTTCAATTTACTATCTTGATATTCTGATTCTGAATGTGATGAGGAATCTTATACCCGACCAATTTGAGTATAATCACGAGGGAAATACTATATTCCCTAGCTGGTGATGTATGCCCTTGAGGGGAGATTGCCCGACCCCGAGTTGAAGAAATATTTTGGCTCTGGGGGAATGTTACCTCCCCAGACCAACAAGGATCCGGCCATGGGGGAATGCCCGTCCCCATGCCGATCGCACGCACTCGGTGGGACATAACCCGACCCCGAGCTGATGGAACAAAGCATCGGTAGAATGAATCCAGTCCCGAGCAGATGGAACAAAGCATCGGCGGAACTAATCCCGCCCCGAGCAGGTGGAACAATACAGACTCCGCGGAACGAATCCAGCCCCGAGCTGGTGGAACAATACAGACTTGGCGGAACGAATCCAGCCCCGAGCTCGTGGAACAAAGCATCGGCGGAACGAATCCAACCTCGAGCTGGTGGAACAATACAGACTCGGCAGAATGAATCCAGCCTCGAGCTGGTAGAACATTACAGACTCGGTGAAATGAATCCAGCCCCGAGCTGGTGAAAAAATACAGACTCGGCGGAACGAATCCAGCCACGAGCTGGTGGAACATTACAGACTCGGCGGAACGAATCCAGCCCCGAGCTGGTGAAACAAAGCATCGGCGAAACGAATCCAGCCCCGAGCTGGTAGAATATTTACAGACTCGGCGGAACGAATCCAACCCCGAGCTGGTAGAACATTTACAGACTCGGCAGAATGAATCCAGCCCCGAGCTGGTAGAACATTACAGACTCGGCGGAACGAATCCAACCCCGAGCTGGTAAAACAATACAGACTCGGCGGAACGAATCCAGCCCCGAGCTGGTGGAACATTACAGACTCGGCAGAATAAATCCAGCCCCGAGCTGGTGAAACAAAGCATCGGTGGAACGAATCCAGCCCCGAGCTGGTGGAATATTTGAGACTTACACGAGGGAAGAATTTCAACCTAAGGCTCTGCGGATCCCGGCACAGGCATCCCTTTGCCGGGCATCGGCGAAAAACAAAAAATGAAACGAGATAAAGTTAGCAAAATGAAGGTGATTTAGCATATACTCCGCACAAATCCGAAAAGAGTAGCAACTCGGGTGCCCAAAGGCAGCGTCCTGCCTAGTGCCTCTCAAAACAGAATTCTGAATCTAACAACTTAGCGTCCCAGCTAGCCGGGCTATGAATCGGTGAGCGGCCGAGACCCTGAGGGCATAAACCTCCTCACGCTGGGCGGCTCTGGAGTCTGCAAGCGATATGATGGCAGAAACCTCCCCATGCCATGCTTCTCCTGATCCGAGGCGGTTAGGCAGCTAACCACGGGGGAGGAAGACATCCCGTGTGCGCCATCCCTTAGGTGGTTTTCAACGAGACTCACCAGCCAACTCGCAGGGGAAGAAACCTCCATGGGTCCTGTTTACCCGGGGTCACGATGGTCATGGAGGCCATGTTGCTGTCCCCATGCAATGTGCTCCGAGGTGGTTCTCAACGGGACTCATCAGCCAACTCGCAGGGGAAGAAACCTCTCTAGATCCAGTTTACCCTGGGTCACGATGATCATGGAGGCCATGTTGCCGTCCCCATGCCATGTGCTCCGAGGTGGTTCTCAACGGGACTCACCAGCCAACTCGCAGGGGAAGAAACCTCTCTAGATCCAGTTTACCCTGGGTCACGATGATCATGGAGGCCATGTTGCCGTCCCCATGCCATGTGCTCCGAGGTGGTTCTCAACGGGACTCACCAGCCAACTCGCAGGGGAAGAAACCTTCATGGGTCCGGTTTACCCGGGGTCACGATGATCATGGAGGCCATGTTGTCGTCCCCATGCCATGTGCTCTGAGGTGGTTCTTAACGGGATTCACCAGCCAACACGTAGGGGAAGAAACCTCCCTAGGTTCGATTTACCCGAGTTGCTCCTCAAAGATAAGAGTCATGAGGTAGTAACGCTCCGGCCTCGGGGGTTTGATAATGACACCCGGGATTGGAGTGCCGCGAGAGGTTCGCGCTTTTCCCACATATACCTCATCCATTGATGTGTTCTGGATCCTCAAAGGTGAAAAGAGCCAGGTCGGAACACTTCCACCCGGGGGTTTGATAATGACACCCGGGACTGGCGTGCCACGGGCTTGGTGCCCTTCCCGACTACCGATCACCCATTCGCATCGAGCACATCCCAAGAATATTGAAAATAACTTTCGCATTTGATTAATAAACAAGTAAAATAGACAAGTTTCTTTAAAAAAAATGAGAGTTTTATTCATATTCAAGGGACCTGCTGCCCTTCTTACAACTCTTTGCGAGTCATTTTAAGAGAGGCTTTTACAATAACTTCTGGTTCTTGTCTTGGCAGTCTGACGCATCTTCTAGTCCGAGCTTCTTCAGATCCTTCTAAACTCGCTTCAAGACCGTGTGGACAGGAATCCTTCGTGCCGAGTGCTCCTTAAGCATCTTTGAACCACTCTGGAGCTCGGCCGAGAAACCCTTCCCATGGTCTTTGGTGGTCCTCATGAAATTTTTTTCTCCTCTCCTCTCATTAGGAGAGACCACCACACCAATTGAGGGGGGTCTGATGGACGTCGTCCTCTGCCCTTGGCTGACTAGTTCCCTGGCCGATCCATCAGCACTGCCAACCTGTGAAACTGAGGACTCTGGCAGGCCGAGAAAGTATGGCGCCTGCTTCGGGAAGGACTGGTTCAGCCACTGCCAACGAACGTCACCCATCCGAAATGTTACATTCCATTCTACAACTCAGTCTTAATGGGTGATCGTTGGCTATCCCTCTTACATTCCATTCTACAACTAAAAAAGGAAAGCTTATGCTGCCTACCTTCCTTCTTCTTGCGAACCCTTTCCTCTTCCTGTTCTGACCATCTTCTTCCCATTCCTTTCCCCTATCATCCATTCATTTCCTTGTTTTCCCGAACCATTCTGCTGTTGAACTCTCCAACAACCCATGGTTTCCACATTCCACCATCGTCTTACTACGCAAGTTCCTTTTTACTCTTTCCCCACAGACAGCGCCAACTGTTGACGGGTGATTTTCATCCCAGGGGCAGTTTCGAGATAACCTTCCCGAGATAATCCTCCTTCAACCGTGAATTTGTTTGGTTATGATGAGACCAAAAACAAACTTAGCAGAAGGCAAAATAAACACACAGATCGACAAAAGGGTTTTAACGTGGTTCAGCGGAGCGAGTCCAGCCTACGTCCACGGGCACAAAATGGTGGGGTTGTTTTTATTACCCAAACTAACTCGCTCGCCGACCTGTTTGGAGTGAGGTCTAATTGAAACCGAGCTGTTTTCCTTTCAAGTTTATACACGTAGTGTTCATCCTCTTTTTTTTACAAGTTTTCGCTATCTGTTTCCTCCTTTTACAAATGAATTTAACTTCTCTTTATATACTCAGGGAATACAATTCTGTTGTCATGCTCTCGTGACTTTTCCCGCGTGGTCTTTGACTGATTGACGGGCTCTCTGCCCCAAGACTGTCGTCGCCGAAAGCAAGCCTGCCGTCTGACGGCCTGTCACATCAACTTGTTTTCTCCACTGCCACACGTAACAATTATGTCGCTAGCCTGGAAAGATCCTCCAAATAATGTCACATGTTGGAGGGAAAAACTCAAATACTCTGATCCCACGTCGGTCTTCAAGAGGTCGACCAAATGATCTGCCGATCTGCCCAAACTGTTCTCATCATGACCCGAAATACCCGAGCTTATCCTCTTGTTCCAGGAGGTAAGATAAAATCAAACAGAGTCGCCGGTCTACTATGGTCGGCCTCGGCTCTGATGTTGTCGGTTTCTAAAATTTATGCCATACTGTGTCCTTTGGTCTGCTGGTCCGAGAAGGAAGTATTCGGACTCTCTGACTGTCCGAGGACTGACTAATATACCTGGTCCCCCAAGAAATGGGAAGTTCTCTCTCTATCCTTGCCGAACTGTTCAAATACCTTAGTTGCAGAAATCCCCATCAACATTATGAAATGAAAATGATTGAATTATTTTAAAGACATTTTATCTTATTGCCACGGTTTTTGATCCTGAATTTAAATTAGAAAGTTTGAATAGTACCTTACAAGCTTACTATGTATATTTAGAAATAATAAATGAAATTGATATTACAAGAATAATAGTTAAAATAAAAATTGAGTTAAAAGATTTATTTAATGATTATGTTAGTAGATATAACTTGCAATCAGTAGGACATCTAGCAGTAGCGAACCCGTAATACAATCAAGACTTAGCGTAGGTGATCGTTGGTTACTACAACGAAATAAAAAATACAGGGATAACATGACAAATAATCCGGAATTAGATAATTATTTATCTACTAATTTCAAGTTTCCTACTGAAAGTTTAGTGAGTAAAAATTTTCAAGTCATTGACTGGTGGAACTGACATCAAAATATCTTTCATGTATTATCAATTATTGTTAAAGAGTTACTGGCAGCACCTGTTTCCACTGTTGCAGTTGAGCAAGCATGCAACATATGAGGCAATATATTAGAAGTGAGATGATCTTCATTTTATCCAAGCACTTTAAAAGAACAGTATATGTGGATTATTGGACCCGAGCTGATCTGGGGTAATAAAAAATGCCCCCGATGACTTTGAAGACTTGTTCGACAATGCATCTGCAAGTGCAAGCGGAACAGTAGCTGAAGGATCAACAAGCATTGATAATGATGATTGACAATGATTGATTAGTAAATAATTGTAAATTGTAATGGGAAACTATCTTTAATTGTAATGGAATTACGTGAGTTTTAATTTCTCTCACCCTTGAAGGAAACATTGGCAACTTAAGTTTTTAAAAATTTAAGTTCAAACTCTTTAATTTAATAATTTTATTTTTAATTTTTTTTAGATAAGAATTTTATTTTTAATTTAATGTAATTTAAATTTAAATTTATAATTTTAAATAATTTTTTTAATCTCATATTTTTTTAAAAATCATTATTAATTTTTTTTAAAAAAAAAACCGGAACCGAACCGAACCAGACCGGACCGGTGGCTAGGTCTAGCCATGAAGAAGAATAAATTCAACTACTCACAGACTCAACGAAATCTTCTGTCCAAAAAATATGAATCAAACTGAATATTGAGAGACAAAAACAAAGGCCCATCAGCTCGTGTAAAATCTGACAGAACAAACACATTGTAGTTAGGGTGTGAGGAAACACCAACCACATAGGACATTATAGCAAGTCAGATTGCTTAATGCCCCTAAAGCTATTGTAATCTTTTTTCTTTTCTTTTTTCTTTTTTAATTACACCACATCCCTAAATCAAATATTGACATGCACAATAAACAGGTACAACTTCAATGATAAAAACAAATCATGCAAAAATCACAGCAGTACACCACATCTGTTGCATTATCACCGAATAACTGACCCACTACACTACTAGAACTGCACTATGAACAAGAGTGTAAGTATATGCATGTTAATGGTACAGTTCACTCTAACAAGATTTACATCAGTAAATAGCTGTTTGATGAAAAGATTCAAAGTCAAATGTCAACAATGGTGCACCTCTATACAATTCTATTTGCAAGACGTTACAAAATTATAAAAGTTTTTTCATATATTTCCCCATGTAGATACAGCTGAAACATAAATAAGTGAAAGTTGTGAACTTGGGACACCATCCGAACAAGTAACAATGATGCAACAACTTGACAAAATCTATTTTGATATATTTGAAGTCCACCTCCTCAAAGTTGAAATAAATGACAAAATTCTGCGCAAGTCAATCAAAATTAAAACAGATTGAAAGCCTGTTGGTGGTTTAATGTCATTAAACATAAACTAACATGCAAACATACAGAATAAAACCAGAAAATCAAAAGTAGATCTACACTATCATGCAAACCCTAAAACTTTAAGAATCAGAAAAACCTGATTAAAAACGTCCAAGTCGAGATGATTCTCTGTCCTTAAGAACTTATTAGCCTCCGTCACTGTGCTCTACGGATGCGATGTGGCTAACGTTCTCCCAGGATTCCTCGGATTCTTCTTGCTCAAGGGGGCACTCCTTAACAAGTATTTAAACTTGGAATATGGTGGAACTCTCTCTTAGAAAACAAAGAAAATGTGACGCACAAAATTCGGACTTCCTTTCTCATTTATTGAATGAACATGGATGTCTCTTTATAAAGGCATGAATGGGTGTTTCAAGGGCACCCTTTGGGTTGGGGTGCAACCCTTCAAAGGGTTATACCCCTCCTATGCATCCCTTGGAGCATAAAGTCATGTTACACTCAATTTGGAGGACATGTCCCTATGGGGTACCATCCAAATCCCTCCTCCATCCAAACTATACCATTTGAAGATTTGAAGAATTTACAACAAAGCCATGATGAAATATGACCAGAATTATAAACATTTAATAGTACTAGAAGTATGAATTTGAAATTGGGTGAGAATACGATTACCAAATTCATCAATTTCTGCACTAGCTATTTTACTCTGATTCCCGGGCTGGATAGTGTTAGCCTGTAACGAGGCAAGAGGGGAAGGCTTCTGAATTGTGGAACCCAGCGGCCTTACAGTTGGCTGTTGATGGGATAAAGTTTGAGGAACCCTTGGTGAGGAAAATTGTTGCCCATAATGCTCCAGCATCTGATGTGATAGTTTCGATGATTGTGGCTGCACAGACGACACATGCTGTTGCTGTGAAGTTTGTTGACAGGGGAGAATGTTGCTGGGGAATATGTGTCCTCTGCTGCATGGATGGTGTGTTCATCTGCGGTCTATATGTAGTGGGAGGCTTCCCTTGTGATCCAGATGATAACCAACCAACTGGTGAGACTCTCATAAGGCATTGCCTTTGGAAATTATGCTTTATTGAAAAGGAAAAAAAATAAATGAAGACATGCTAAAAGAGACGGCCAAAATGGTGATGAAATCAATAATATTATCACGATAATTTTTAAGTGATAATTTTTAAGTCTAGCATAGTTCCCACTTTGATTTCAACCAGCTGACTTCTTCATATGTATCATGGGTATTCTTTCTTTAAGGTTCTTATTGCATTTCAATCGGCTATCCATCCAGCACCTTAGACACACTTACTCTGCGCAAGCGCTTCTCTCCCCCACCCGCGCAATCAAATTATCATGGAACTGAACTTGTTCCAGTGAAAAAGGCCCAACAACTTCCTTGTCCCACAATATAGAGATTAAATGACTTCAAATGGCTATGACCCAATCACTAGCAATAGGGAGGCTCCTATAGGATAATCAATTATGGGCTTTTCGTGTGGGCTCATAAGGGTACGGCTTCAGCTCTTATCGGCGAAGGGTTGCCCACAACTAGGTCTCCCTACAAAGGGTTCAATCGACCAAGAGGACACCTTTTTATACCCAAGGGTACGTGCCAATAAGTGATGGTTATCATCACATATCAATCCACGACTTTGAGTGAAAGCGATTTCTCAATACATGACCTCATGGGATTTAAGGGATATGCAATAATAATTAAGACATGGTTCATCTCAGTTTCGCCAAAAATATTACAAGACATTTTTTAGGGGCCGATTCTCTATCCTCAGTGGAGTCGCCATCTGTAGGAGCGAAGCAGGATTCCCGCTATGCCTATGGCGTCGGCGATCACGACACTGTTGAGCTCCCAGCTAGTAGAGAGTACGATTAGCCCACGGGGAACTAATCATAGAATAAAGGAGTCGCTATCCACTATAAGACACTGATAATGATTTAAGGCCGTACTACACCCCTTACAAGGTCGACTTTAAACCCGTTTAGGTTCGGAATCGTCCCTTACTGATGTCAATATAATATCTGTTATAGATCGTTGCAGGAACCGCAATCTCCTACGTCGAAGTAAAGTAATGTCAGCCAGAATTCAAATCAGTGAGTGGACCCTTCTCTCAAACTGTATTTAATTATATATTTTTGATATCAGACTTACCATTTTAAGCACATAGGGCGTTAGCCAGATTTATTTCCAGTTGTTTTAAGAAAGAAACTATTTCTGAAAGATAAGTTTCATTACAGTTTTTTTATGAATGTTGATGTTTTTAGAAAGATTGATTTTCAAAGTTTGAGTTTTATGATTTTTGGAGGCATGAGGGAAAAACCCACCTCAGATGTAATTTTATACATCTATGGAATTGACGGACACGGATATCGTGTGCAAATGCAGTTCAGGACTAGGGATGATTGATGCCCCAAGATCCAAGATTTTAAGTCAAGAGGGTAGCATAGATTCTTACCCCCGGCTCTAGATTTATGGCTTGGAAAACGGTGAGACATAACGCCCCAAGACCACCAGATATTTACATACGGGGGGACGCCCCCAAGCACAAGATTTTGTGTATGGGGGGACATAAATACGTAACGCCCCCATGCGTCAGATATTCAGAAACATATATTCAGATACAGATTTTTCAGAAACAGATTTTTGGAAATGGATTTCCAAAAACAGAATTTTCAGAAAAGATAAGTTTATGAAAGAATTTTTAGAAAGGATTTTCAGATTAATTTCACATAAAGAGTTGTGTTTCAGATAAGAAAGATATTTCAGAAAAGATTATTTTCTGGGAGGATTTTTGGTTTTTAGCGTTATGAATTTTCAGAAAGAATCGGTTTTCGTTTTAATTGTCCATTAACTAGATTATTCAAATGATCTAAGTGTTGGACAGTTATGACCCATAGCGTCACTATTTGTACAGATCATGGTGTTGTTGTACAAATTAACTATGTGACAAAGGAGATTGCTTCTCTTATCATTTGTGATTAGATCACCAAGATGTATAAATGATAGGAGGTCCTTATGATTAGTTCCTAGATTGAGATGATATGAGACGGTATCAATCCACGAAGGATTAATCATTAAATATCCCTAGTCAGAGTATTATCGAGATTGGACATCAATAATGCGTAAAAGACTAGTATTACACTTGTGCGCGTTGTGAGGGCATAACGTCATAGTTCTCATATATTTGGGTATAGGATACTCATGCAAGTGTAGTAGGAGATTGTGTTTTACCGATGGTACGGAAAACAGCTTCGCTCTGGATAGACCCCTCGGAAATTCCATTGGTAGTATGACTATGTATCTATGGAAGTCCGAAATCAGGGTAGGTGTATTTGGTCTTAACCTTAGACTTGCACCGCTGAAACTTGCGACAATCAATATACTTTGGTTTTAGGTCGTCCAGGGCTTTAACAGGTTCTATGTACGCCTCTGCTGGGTATATTGAGAATCGTAGTGTGTTGGGTGTGATGTCAAGACAGAAGTATCACTCCAGTCATAGTGGAGATGATGGTCACGTAGGATACGGGACTGGTTCTCTTAAATGTTGCAGCTATCGGGATATTATGACTAGGTCATGTTTATCCGATTATAGAGACTAGTAACCAGAGATCCGATATGTGCTTCGTACGGGGCAGACACAATTCCAGCCCCACGCCTAGCATATGACATCCGATACTGGATCGAAATACGCAATACTTTGTATACTACTCCTGATATAGATCACATATTCCTGTAAGGATATTTCTGGAGAATTGGGTAGGCATGGCGCTTTGCTAGAAGCCAACCTTGTCTTGTAAATCGGTAAAAACGTAGTACTAGGTACTTACGTGTTCGGATAGTCCGACGACCGAATTTACTGCCAACATATCCGGGGATCTCAAGGGTCGCTTCCCGAATATTCACCGATGACGTATGACTCGTACTTTAATTAATCTGGGATAATTAGATGAGAGATAAAATTAATCTGGGATTAATTACGGAGATATTTTATCTGGGATAAAATATTAATTAAAGAGAGAGAACGATTAATTTGGAATTAATTGATAAAATAATATATTCAATATATTATACGAAATTGGATTTCGACGCGGAATTGAAATTATATTTTAATTCGGGCGAACGAGTTAATTTAGAATTAATTCATAGCGACGTGAATAGTGATTTTGGTAGGCATAATCATTTAATTACGTCGTAACGGAAAATTCGTTAATTTGGAATTAGCGAACCCGAGCCCGGGAATGTTTGCGAGCGCATTCGCATTTCGAATTCGAGTGCGGCACGCAAGTCATATCAAGCGTCAAATCGCTAGTCGCATCATGCGTCAAATCATTAGTCACCTTGAGTGATGTGACAACTTGTCACTTGATTGATTGATTGATGTAAATAGTGATGTGAGTGGTTGATAGCTTTTAATGCCATTTTGGAGCCAAATTTTGTGTTGACTTTTGGAAAGCCTTTTACAAAATTTGGTATATATTTTTAATTGAATTTAGAAATCAATTTTCAACTAATATACATTTTCATCTCTATCTCTCCTTTTTACACGGTTTCGGAGCTAAAATGCTTCCTCTCTCTCATGGCCTTAAGGAAATTTCCTCTTCTGTTTTTCTGGTTTGGACCGATAATGAAGGAGAAGAAAATGGTGATTTTGTGGCAAAATTACCAAGTGCTAGCACACAATGGAGACAACAAAGGTGATATGGAAACCCACTTGTGAGCTTGGAATCACCACCCAAAAGCTTGGAGCTTGGAGCTTGGAGATGGCCGAAATCTTGGAGGACAGAAACTGCTCACTGCCGAGCCTTGGAGGAGAGAAGCTTGAAGTTTTTGTTCTTCACCGCATCGCCTCAACCGATCATTGTGAGTATTCAGCAACTACTTGATGTATTCATATGTGTTTCTTGCTTGATAATCGATCCTCGAGACTTAGAGATTTCCCAACAATGGTATCAGAGCGAGTAAAAGCATGAAACTTAATTTAGGGTTAAAATGGGGTAAATTGTATTTGAGCATGATTTGATGAAATTGGATGATTGAGTATGCTTAAATGTAGTTTAATTGAAGTTGGATTGGATCAATTTCATGAAATATTGTTTGGAACAATTTTCCCCAAAAATGTGAGGCTTGGTCGAGAGGTACATATACCCTAATGTCTTGGAATTTTTGATTTTTGATTCATTGGATGAGTTGGAATCATGTTGGGAATATTGATTTAATGTTGAATTGGATTTAATTGGATTGAAACCAAATCGGACATAAAATTACCCACATTGCCGAGACTTTAATGCATGGAAATGGGTTTGATTTTTGATAAATTGTGTTGGACACTAATTGTTGTTAATGAGCATGATTAATTAGGCTAATTGATGTTTTGGAAATATTGAATTGGGTAATTAATTATGCTATACACTTTATGTAATTAAATTGTGAATTGGAATTTTGGAATTTAATTATTTGGGCTTAATTGGATTTGGGCTTGTAAAGTTGTTATTGGGCTTTAATGGGCTTGGTTGTACCAAGATGGGTTTATGATAAATTGGTTGGATCCAATTGGGCCCAAAACCGTTTCCATAAAGTCTAAATGCGACTAATGGACCTTAATTAGTTTAATTGGGCCTAATGGGCCAAAATTGATTTCTAGGCTTATGGGGTTATTCATTGATTGGACTTTGGTCATTGGATTTGACCCAAGTTGACAAAAGTCCACGCCTTAAGAAATTAATTAAAAGCCCATTGGACTTTAATTATATTAACATTGGATGTTAATCGGGATTTGAGACCCGTAACGATTAAATTTGGAATTTAAGTCGTAAAGGTTCGTTAATAAAGTGTAATATTTAATTTGGAATTAAATAGTGAATTAGTATTAAATACATATTAAATTGGATTTAATGTTGTAGTTTAATTTAATTCAAGAATTCGTACTTTGAGTACTTATTCGCAAAACGAGTTGCGATGGTCATTAATTATCGCGCAAAATCAAATCATTGTTTGAACATTGGATGGTCATTAATTATCAGATTAATTAATTGGATTAGATTGATTGATAACATGCTTATGTGAATACATGGTTGCGATGCATGAATAATGTATATCAGATGGATATTATATGGGTGGGGCAATTTTGGAAATTGTTGTAATAAATTTAGAATTTATTAATTGGACCTGCGTGTCCAGCCTATTACCTCCATACTCTTTGTATTTCTCTTCTCACATATTCCCCTCAATGTAAATGAGGTTTCTTTAGAAGTGTAGTGTAACGGGTGAAGCAAATACTTGTGCCAGCGGGAGAGAGGAAAGAGAGAGATTTGATCTAGGATCAATGTGTTTAAATATCCATCCGCATATCATTATTATTTTATTTTATGCGCCTTATTATGTGTTTAGAATGCATGTTTAAGGGTGTATGATGATGAGACCTTAACAAAGATAATAAATTGGTTGCCAATTTGCACGCGAAAAACCATCACAAAATATTAAGCGTTTTTCCTTCCATTGAGTGATTCTTACTCAAGATCCAAGACTGTCATTGGTTTGTTGGCCAAAGTCAAGGCCTTTGTCCGTCGAGGATGTGTTTAAATCACGAGAGCTTTGTTCCATATCGGTGTCTTGTCCAAGTTGTGGTTTGTTGGCCAAAGTCAAGACCACTTCTTGTCCATCGACATTGATTACGAAGCTTTCCATGGTCAATGGGTTCCGCTTAACTGGGATCACTAAGTTTGTTGTGCCAAAGCCAAGACTTAGTTGATTTAGAGGAAAAAGGTTAGGCAATATATTGGATATATTGGCATATATAGGATATATGTTTCGGACTTGGATGTCCCCCTACTGGATCTAGGAATTGGATGGGATCCAATTGATCTTAGAGATCTACCTAGTTAATTACCATACAATTTGTTGGCCAAAGTCAAGATTGTGTGTTATTTAATGGGATCCTAGCCCACTAGGAAACACGGTTTCCCGAGTACTGACAGAGGGTTAGAGGCTCGCCGAAAAATAGTGGGAGGCGAGAATTAAATTTGCAATATTCATTTAATTACTTGCCATACGCGCTCAAATCAAAAATCATTCGTCAAATTAATTAATGTTAGTTGGACTAATATTTAATCGTTGTTTTAATTAACAGTTGGACTGTATTCAAACTATTTTAATTAATAGTTGATTTTATAATTGGATTATAGTAATCAATATAATTGAATTTAACCTATTAAATTATAGTTAATTATATAGTTGGACTATAGTAATCATTATAATAAATAGTACTGAAAATCGTTGATTAAATAGTTGGACTATTAGAATCAAGATAAATGAAAGATTAATGTTTAAAACATAATCTTGGGTGAAAATATATTTAAACGACTTTAATTTTCAAATTGGGAATAAAATTTCAGGATGGTCCTGAAAACTAATAAGATACTTTATTTGATAAAATAACATATTAGGCCTAAGCCCGGAGTTAAGCAAATAGTAGAACATGATATATGGAATATTCATGTGATGATAACTTTAGTGCTTAATCCATTATTCTTGCCAAATAGACTCCTTAATTTCTTAATCAGAACTAAGGATTAGATCCTTAAAGTATGATAATGAAATTGAAGGATCTTCATAAATCTATTCTTAGATCTTAGAAGTACATAATTGCAATAGTAAACTCTTGGAGAGTTAATGGCTATTCTCAAGGAGACAAAGCCAAAGTTTGCAATAAGGCAAGAAGCACAAGGCGCATCTTACTTCGACATTCCGGAAGGCCAAGGCTTGGCCAAAGGCTTCTGGGGTACCGAAAAGGGCAAAAGGCAAAATCATTATAATCTTCTGGGAAGATAAATGACATATCCCAAAATATCTGCCTAAATTGTGGCAAATGGGATCGCGGAAGCGTGACTTTCGTTTGGACAAATCAGACATGAAGGAATTGAAGAACGGGCAAGGCTCTGACTTCAAATATGTTTGTCATAAAATATGTTCACTACTAGTATTAAAATTGGATTTTAAATACTTAGTGTGGTACATAAATATATACTGGTGTGAAGAATCTGCTATGAGCAGGATACTGACTTCAGATGAGAATTATCTGCGAATTGAAAACGGGACGAAAGTCGCTGTTTTAACCGTAGATACCTAAGTTTAGGAACTACCCTTCGGGTGTGTACTGAAATTAGGAAACTGTTAAAATGTAACTAGTTTGACTAGAAACATTATCTCTATATCAGAGTATAATCTGTTGCGGATATACCTTTATATTCTAGAACACTAAAGTGTTTTATTATATAAAGATGATATTGAGATAAACACATCAGATGTAAATAACAGAATTTATATTTTGAATATAAATAAATCTCAAACGTATAACATGACAAACAAATAGCTCAAACTGATTTGATCAGAAGAGACTTAATTGTGGCATTGTTGTATGGGACACAATTAAACAAGACTCGTATATCCACACTTTCGAAGAGTGGGTACTAGGACAAATTTGATTCCATTCAAATAATGTCTATAAATCTAGTTTATTAGGCAAAGTGCCTAAAACACTATTTACTTGGTAAAAGTGCAAATGCCACCGATCTGTTAGCCATTGTTCATAGTGACGTAGGTGGGCCCATATCTAGTTAGGCTAGAGGTGGATATGAATGTTTCGTGACCTTTACGGATATGGCATCACGTTATGGTTATGTGTTTCTTTTGAAATACAAATCGGAAACTTTTACAGTTTCGACACGAAATAGACAAACAGATCGGCTAAAGTATAAAACCGTCACAGTTAGACAATGATAAAAATACTTAAGCAATAAGTTTCTCAATAATTGAAAGAGTATAGTATTCTTTCAATTAGGACTCCTCCCGGAACACGTCAGTTTGACGGTATGTCCAAACGGAGAAACCGAATTTTGTTGGACATGATAAGGTTAATCATGCGTCGCTCTGAGATACCATTTCCTTCGACGGATATGCATAAACAGTGCAGAACTTATTTAGAATAAGGTTCCATAAAAATCTGTTTGACAGATTTCATATGAACAGGAAAGAAACTGGGTTTTCTCATTCCTGAATATTTGGGTATGCTAAGCATATGTTTGGATGATACCAAACTAAAACCCAAATTGGATAAGTGCCAATTGTTGGTTATCCTAGGGAAACCAAAGTATAGTACTTATACAACTCACAATAGAACAATTTAATTGTTGCTCGCCATGCGGTTTTCCTAAGAGGAATACCTATATGCAGTGGTAAGTGGGAGGATAGTAAAACTTGATGAAAATTAGAGTAATACTATTCCTGGCACCGATTCCTTAATGGAACACAAATAGTTCATCAAGGATGAAACTATACCAATAATCTTCGAATACACAAGAACCACGTAAGTCGGAGAGAGTCAGAAAACAACCTGGGGTATGGGTTTCTGATCTCACCTCATAAAGATGTCAATCTTATTGAGGAATACGAACTGACTACGTATGAGGAAGTGATACAAGATATCGACTCCCCATTATGGCAAAGTGCCATGAAATCCGAAATGGATTCCATGTATATCAACTATGTTTGGATACTAGTTGATGTACAGAAAGGCATTGTGCCTATCAGTACTAATTAAGTCTTCAAGGAAGACATACATGGAAGGCAACATACCAACGTACTAAGCTAGGCTTGTAGCGAAAAGGTATCGTTATCAACATTATGTCGATTACGATGAAACCTTTTACCTGTTGCCACGGTAAATCCATTTGGATAATACTTGCTAATACTGCATCTTTCATTTATGAAATGTGGCAGCTAAATGCCAAAACCGCTTTCCTTAACGGAAACATTTTGGAGGATGTTTACAACATCCTGACGGTTTTGTCGTACCAAAACAAGAAAACAAGGTTTGCAGGTTATTCGATCCATGGATGGATTGAAGCAAGCATCGAGTTCTTGGAATTATCGCTTTGATGTAATCATAATGGTATATGATTTAATTTAAAACAAAAATAATTCTTGTGTATATAAGAAGGTTAGTGGGAGCGCACTGACAGTGAAAGTTTTAAATAATGATAATATGTCATTTCTTGGAAATGATATTCCCATAATTACAATCGGTGAAAGCTTGGCTTTCGAGAAAATTCTCCGTAGAATTATTGGGAGAAACAACCTTTATTCTAGGAATAAAGATCTACTAGGATAGATCTAAAGTTGTTAACTCTCTCCGAGAAATCTTACATTGAAAAATGTACTTGACCTGGTGTCTCATACGCTTTGAGCATATGGATTCACAATCGGGCCAATCCAAGTAATAGTCATTGGATTGATGTTAAGAACATTCTTTAGTATCTTAGAGGAACTAAGGATGTTTTCTTAAACTATGGAGATGGAGAACTTGAAGTGACTGGGATCACTGCTGCAAGTTTCCAAACCGATAAAACGACTATAAGTCGAAAAAATGGTACTATAAAGTTTGAATAACGGAACAGTGAGCTGGAAATCTTCCAAGCAAGATAATGTTACCGAATAAACAACAAATGCGGGTTATTGTTGCGGCTGAGCCAGCAATAGAAGCCATTTGGGTCGATAATAAATCTAATTAGATTAGATATAGTTCTGTTAGCAGCTGAGCTAGGCTTCAGCACAGGCTAAAGAATTAATGGTCTCATCAACGATCCAAATATCACTTTGACTATTCATCTGATTCGTTCGGATCATACATCGTGGCGATGTGATGATCGTATAAATCGCATCAGATGATAATCATGCAAATCCGCTGACGAAAGTCTTTCCTCATAAATTTGAGCGAACCGTACATAGTTTGGGTGTAGGACACTTGAGTGACTGGCTATAGGCCAAGTGGGAGATTGTTGGACAGTTATGACACATAGCGTTATTATTTATACAGATCATGGTGTTTTTGTACAAATTAACTATGTGGCAAAGGAGATTGCTCTCTTATCATTTGTGATTAGATCACCAAGATGTATAAATGATAGGAGGTCCTTATGATTAGTTCATGGATTGAGATGATATGAGACAGTATCAATCCACGAAGGATTAATCATTAAATATCCCTAGTCAGAGTATTATCGAGATTGGACATCGATAATGTGTAAAAGACTAGTATTACACTTGTGCGCGTTGTGAGGGAATAACGACATAGTTCTCATATATTTGGGTATATGATACTCATGCAAGTGTAGTAGGAGGTTGTGTTTTACCGATGGTACGGAAAATAGCTTCGCTCTGGATAGACCCCTCGGAATTCCATTGGTAGTATGACTATGTATCTATGGAAGTCCGAAATCAGGGTAGGTGTATTTGGTCTTAACCTGAGACTTGCACCGCTAATACTTGCGACAATCAATATACTTTGGTTTCAGGTCGTCCAGGGCTTTAACAGGTTCTGTGTACGCCTCTGCTGGGTATATTGAGAATCGTAGTGTGTTGGGTGTGATGTCAGGACGGAAGTATCACTCCAGTCATAGTGGAGATGATGGTCACGTAGGATACTGGACTGGTTCTCTTAAATTCTGCAGCTATCGGGATATTATGACTAGGTCATGTTTATCCGATTATAGAGACTAGTAACCAGAGATCCGATATGTGCTTCGTACGGGGCAGACACAATTCAAGCCCCAGGCCTAGCATGTGACATCCGATACTCGATCGAAATACGCAATACTACATATACTACTCCTAATATAGATCACATATTCCTGTAAGGATATTTCTGGAGAATTGGGTAGGCATGACGCTTTGCTAGAAGCCAACCTTGTCTTGTAAATCGGTAAAAACGTAGTACTAGGTACTTACGTGTTCGGATAGTCCGACGATCGAATTTACTGCCAACATATCTGGGGATCTCATTGGTCGCTTCCCGAAGATTCACCGATGACGTATGACTCGCACTTTAATTAATCTGGGATTAATTAGATGAGAGAGAAAATTAATCTAGGATTAATTACGGAGATATTTTATCTGTGATAAAATATTAATTAAAGAGAGAGAAAGATTAATTTGGAATTAATCGATAAAATAATATATTCAATATATTATACAAAATTGGATTTCGACGCGGAATTGAAATTAGATTTTAATTCGGGCGAACGAGTTAATTTAGAATTAATTCATTAGCGACGTGAATAGTGATTTCACTAGGCATAATCATTTATTTACGTCGCAACGGAAAATTCGTTAATTTCGAATTAGCGAACCCGAGCCCGGGAATGTTTGCGAGCACATTCGTATTTCGAATTCGAGTGCGGCTCGCAAGTCACATCAAGCGTCAAATCGCTAGTCGCATCAAGCGTCAAATCATTAGTCACTTTGAGTGATGTGATAACTTGTCACTTGATATTGATTGATTGATGTAAATAGTGATGTGAGTGGTTGATAACATTTAATGCCATTTTGGAGCCAAATTTTGTGTTGACTTTTGGAAATCCTTTTACAAAATTTTGTATATGTTTTTAATTGATTTTAGAAATCAATTTTCAACTAATATACATTTTCATCTCTCTCTCTCCTTTTTACACGGTTTTGGAGCCAAATGCTCACTCTCTCTCACGGCCTCAAGGTCATTTCCTCTTCTATTTTTCTGGTTTGGACCGAGAATGAAGGAAAGAAATGGTGATTTTATGGCAAAATTACCATGTGCTAGCACACAATGGAGACAACAAAGGTGATAGGGAAACCCACTTGTGAGCTTGGAATCACCACCCAAAAGCTTGGAGCTTGGAGATGGCCGAAATCTTGGAGGATAGAAACTGCTCACTGCCGAGCCTTGGAGGAGAGAAGCTTGAAGTTTTTGTTCTTCACCTCATCGCCTCACCGATCATTGTGAGTATTCTGCAACTCCTTGATGTATTCGCATGTGTTTCTTGCTTTATAATCGATCCTCGGGACTTAGAGATTTCCCAACACTAACCCCCCCACCACCCACTCCCATTTTCTTATTTTACAGGTAAACCCGGAGGACGAGCTCGGGAGGATGGATACTAATGGCAGTCACTAGAGGGTGTGAGTCCACCAGATCGAGTTACAGTACAATCGTAGTCAAGTAAAGTCTTCTATTAGATACATGTATAGTTGTGAGTGTGTGCGTAATAAGCCAAGATGTCCATGAATAAGAATTGTAGAAGAAGTACATTTTAGTATACAGTTATCAGCATTAAAGTCCTTTGCATGTTGTTGTTTGGGCAATGGTCCCATGTATGAGTCACATTTGAGTCAAATTTGTAGTAAGGATCTCAGTTCGTAAGTCAGAGGCTCACGGGGATGGATCAATCTATCCCCCCGCTGATAGCATCTCCAGGAGAGGGTTGTTACAATTAGTAATACCAAATGACATAACTAACCATTCATAAAGTCTATATTTAGTCTTAAATGTTTTTTCCATTCATCCCCCTCTTTCATCCTAATATGATGTTACTCACTGTTTAAATCAATCTTAGAAAACAAACAACTACCATGTAATTCATCCAACATAGCATCTAACCTAGGAATATGATGGCGATACTTTTACGTTATGTTGTTTATAGCTCGGCAATCAACACACATCCTCCAAGTGACATCGTTCTTTGGTACCAATAGTACCGGTACCTTATAAGAACTCGTGTTTTCCCTCATATACCCATTGCTCATCAAATCATTGACTTACCTTTGACATTCCTTAATTTCCTCTGGATTACTTCGATATGGTGGTCAATTAGGTATAACAACTTCTGGTACAAAATCAATTTGATGTCCGATACCTCGAATGGGCAGTAAACTATTAGCTATCTCCTCAGTAAACATGTCATCAAATTCCTACAACCAAGAAATAAAAACACTACGAAGAGATTCGTTAATGTGATGAAGGAAACGACTTTCGTCAGCGCGACGAAATTTACTTGTGGTGGCACCAGCTCCGGTATGGATCTTTAAAATTTTATTTGCCTTCTCCCTTTGTTGTAGTAGCCGAGATCAATCCTTTGGTGTCCAACGCTTGGATCAACCACTCGATCTTCTGAACTATGACTTGAAACCAACAAACAGAAGTGTGGGCTTCACTCACAAAGATCAAACCTCTAAACTATTTAGAGAATTAAGATGTCACAATGGTGTTTGGAGTTTTAAATTTTCGAACACTCTCACAACATTTGTGAATGCTTGAACTCTTTTTTTTTTCTCTCAAATTCTTTCTCACAATATTTATGTGAATGAATGTAAAATGTTAACCTTAGAAGTGAGAGAAATGGTAGAGATTATATTCTCTTACACAAGCCAACTAACCTTGTCATTAAGCATCTACTGTTCTCTTGTAATGGCCAACACAAAAATGTGAATGCCATACCAAAGCATAAAAAATGATAAGTTAAAGACATAGACTTTTTCATTAAGCATCCAATGCTTTCTTTCCATGGCAACACATAAATGTAGAGGCCATACCAAAGCATAAAAATGGATTAGCTAATGACAAAAATATTAGGTGTATACAAGCCACCTAATAGACATAATACATTGGAGAGCATGGCAAGACATATGGCTTTGTCTCCAAGGTAAATAAAAATCACTATCTCAATAATGATTAAATTACCTTCAATTATGTTGTAGTAATTATCTCATAATTATTACTAACTTAATTATCTCATAATTATTACTAACTTAATTATCTCATAATCAAGACTTGATTATCTCATAATCAAGGCTTGATTATCTCATAATCAAAGAATTCTAGAAAACATTAAGTTAAACTAATTTAACATAGTTTTAATTTGTGATAAAATATATTATTAATCTCATTAATAACAAATAAATATAATGTGAGCATATCATTAGACAATCTAATTATATTATGTTTGCTACAGTTAATCAAGCTAGCACGGGGACCAAATGTGTTGGTTTCTATTAAGGTCCCAATATCAATAATAAGCATGAAATATGTGCGAATATAAATCGAAGAAGTTGCGGAATACTCAAATCAATCGATTGAGCGACGCGGCAAGCAACGAAACTCCATTTTCTACCTTGGACTGCATTCGGCAGTGAGCAGATTTCCTCACTATTTTCGGCCTTCAATCAACAAGAATCCAAGCTCCAAGCTTCGTCATTTGATTCCCGGCTCATGGGTGGACTTCCATATCACCTTCGCATGTCTCGTAAGTGTGCTAGCACTTGTGATTTTGCCACAAAATCCCACTCTTGCTTCCTTTCACTCACGGTTTTGACAGAAAATAGTGAGCATTTTTGGCCCCTTGGGCGTGTGAGAGAGAGAGTGAGAGAAAGAGAGAGTTGAGTTTGTTGGTTCCAAATTTGTGTATTAAATACACAAATGTGAATTTCAAATTCATTTGGAATGAATTTGGCTTTCAAAAAGTCAAGCCTTAATGGCACCAACCACTCACATCACTTCCATCAATCATGAATAGTCACTTGCGTCAATCATTCAAAGTGAAAGACATCCATCACTTTATTGATGAATGATGTGACGCTAGATGCGACTAGTGATTTGACGCTTGATTTGACTTGCGTGCCGCACTCGAATTTGAAATGCGAATGCGCTCGCAAACAATCCTAGGCTAGGGTTCACTAATTCCAAATTAACGAATTTTCCGTTGTGTCGTAATCAAATGATTACGCCTAGCGAAATCAGTATTCACGTCGCTAACGAATTAATTCTAAATTAACTCGTTCGCCCGATTTAAAATATAATTTTAATTCCGCGTCGAAATCCAATTTCGTTTAATATATCAAATATATTAATTTCTCGATTAATTCCAAATTAACCGTTATCTCTCTTTTAATGATATTTTATCCCAGATAAAATATCTTCGCAATGAATCCCAGATTAATTTTCTCTCTCTTCTAATTAATCCCAGATTAATTTAGAGTGCGAGTCATACGTCATCGGTGAATCTTTGGGAAGCGACCTATGAGATCCCCGGATATGTTGGCAGTAAATTCGGTCGTCGGACTATCCGAACACGTAAGTACCTCGTACTACGTTTTACCGATTTACAAGACAAGGTTGGCTTCTAGCAAAGCGCCATGCCTTCCCAATTCTCCAGAAATATCCTTATAGGAATAAAGGATCTATATCAGACGTAGTATACATAGTATTGCGTATTTCTATCCAGTATCGAATGATCACGTGCTAGGCCTGGGGCTGGAATTGTGTTTGCCCCGTACGAAACACATGTCGGATGTCTGGTAACTAGTCTCTATAACCGGATAAACATGACCTTGTCATTTTATCACGATGACTGCAGTACTTAAGAGTACTAGTACCATATCCTACGTGACCATCATCTCCATATGACTGGAGTGACACTTCCGTCTTGACATCACACCCAACACACTACGATTCTCAATATACCCAGCATTGGCGTACACAGAACCTGTTAAAGCCCTGGACGACCGCAACCAAAGTATATTGATTGTCGCAAGTATTAGCGGTGCAAGTCTCAGGTTACGACCAAATACACCTACCCTGATTTCGGACTTCCATAGACACATAGTCATACTACCAATGGAATTCCGAGGGGGTCTATCTAGAGCGAAGCTGTTTCCTGTACCATCGGTAAAACACAACCTCCTATTACACTTGCATGAGTATCCTATACCCAAATATATGAGAACTATGTCTTTGTGCCCTCACAACGCGCATAAGTGTAATACTAGTCTTTTACGCATTATCGATGTCCAATCTCGATAATACTCTGATTAGGGATATTTAATGATTTATCCTACGGACTGATACTGTCCCATATCATTCTTCGTCCAGGAACAAATCATAGGGACCTCCTATCATTTATACATCTAGGTGATCTAATCATAAATGATAAGAGTGCAATCTCCTTTGTCACATAGTTAATTTGTACAACAACACCATGATCTGTACAAATAGTGACGCTATGGGTCACTCGAGTGTCTTACACCCGAACTATGTACGGTTGGCTCAAACTACTGAGAAAAGACTTTCGTCAGCGGATTTGTATGATTTTCATCTGATGCGATTTATTCGATCATCACATCGCCACGATGTATGATCCGAACGAATCAGATGAATAGTCGAAGTATGTATCTGGATCGTTGATGAGACCATTAATTCTTTAGCTTGTGCTGACGCCTAGCTCAGCTGCTAACAGAACTATATCTAATCTAATTAGATTTATTATCGACCCAAATGGCTTCTATTGCTGGCTCAGCCGCAACAATAACCCGCATTTGTTGTTTATTCGGTAACAGTATCTTGCTTGGAAAATTTCAAGCTCACCGTTCCGTTATTCAAACTGTATAGTACCGTTAGCGACTTATAGTCATTTTATCGGTTTAGGAAACTTGCAGCAGTGATCCCAGTCACTTCAAGTTCTCTTTCTCCATAGATTAAGACAGCATCCTTAGTTCCCTAAGATACTAATGTTGGACAATTATGACCCATAGCGTCACTATTTGTACAGATCATAGTGTTGTTGTACAACTTAACTATGTGACAAGGAGATTACACTCTTATCATTTGTGATTAGATCACCTAGATGTATAAATGATAGGAGTGTTGGATAATATGACCCATAGCGTCACTATTTGTACAGATCATGGTGTTGTTGTACAAATTAACTATGTAACAAGGAAATTGCACTCTCATCATTTGTGATTAGATCACCATAGATATATAAATGAAGAGAGGTCCCTATGATTAGTTCCTGGATTGAGAATGATATGAGACAGTATCAGTCCACGAAGGATTAATCATTAATATCCCTAGCCAGAGTATTATCGAGATAGGACATCGATAATGCGGAATAGGCTAGTATTGCACTTGTGCGCGTTGTGAGGGCACAACGGCATAGTTCTCATATATATAAGTATTGGATACTTATGCAAGTGCGATAGGAGGTGTGTTTCACTCACCGATGGTACGGGAAACAGCTTCGCTCTGGATAGACCCTTCGGAATCCCATTGGTATTATGACTATGTGTCTATGGGAGGCCGAAATCAAGGTAGGTGTGTATAGTCTTAACCTGAGACTTACATCGCTATACTTACGATAATCGATAGACTTTGTCTTGGTGGTGGACACAGGGCTTTAACCGGTTCTGTGTACACCACTTCTGGGTTTATCAGAGAGTCGTAGTGTATTGGGTGTGATGTCAAGACGGAAGTATCATATCAGTCATAGTGGAGATGATGTCACGCAGGATACGGTATTAGTGCTCTTAAGTGTTGTGCAACCATCGGATGTTATGACTAGGTCATGCATATCCGATTATAGAGACTAGTTACACCAGACATCCGACATGTGCTTCGGACGGGGCAGACACTTATCCAGCCCCAGCCCTAGCACGTGACTATCCGATACTGGGCCGATATACATAAACTACGGTATACTACGCTTGATCAGATCTATAATTCCTGTACGAAATTAGAATTGGTTACATGCGCTTTCTAGATATTCTTGTATCGGTATAGTAAGCACATTATCTGGATGATGCTGGCAAAGGAGGAGGACACAAGAGCCCGCATTACGAGAAGAGTTCACTAACGTGTTCGATATTACTACCGATACATACGTACTTGCGCATCTCGCGGATTTCTTGCCGGAAGGTTCCACCGATGCCGTATTCACCAGATCTTGATAGTATGACTCGCACTTTAATTAATCTGGGATTAATTCGATTAGAGAGAAAATTAATCTGGGATTAATTACGGAGATATTTTATCTCGGATAAAATATCGTTAAAGAGAGAGAACTTAATTTGGAATTAATCGATAAATTAATATATTCGATATATTATAACGAAATTAGATTTCGACGCGGAATTGAAATTGGATTTTAATTCGGGCGAACGAATTAATTTAGAATTAATTCGTTAGCGACGTGAATAGTGAATTCGCTAGGCGTAATCATTTAATTACGACGCGACGGAAAATTCGTTAATTTGGAATTAGCGAACCCGAGCCCGGAGAGTGATTGCGAGCGCATTCTCATTTCGAATTCGAGCGCGGCACGCAAGTCACATCAAGCGTCAAATCGTTAGTCACATCATGCGTCAAATCAATTGTCACTTTGAGTGATGTGACTTGACAACATGTCACTTTATTAAAGTGATGTGATTGACTTAAAGTAAAATTAGAAGTGATGGGTGAAAAGTTGATTGAAAGCTTTTGCTTTTGCTTTTGACCTTTTAATAAAAGTTTTGTATATCTTTTATTTATTACTTGGTAAATAAAATAATAGAAAGGTAATACAAAAAGGCATCACTTTTCTCTCCTTGGATTAACTTCACGGTTTGGCAAAATGGAGCCAAAATGGTTTCTCTCTTCTCAGTCTCGGCTTGACCGATTTTCTTCTTCTTTTTTCAGGTTTTTCACCAAAATGAAGAAGCTTTTGATCTTGTAGCAAGATCTAAGTGCTAGCACACTCATGGAGGAATACAAAGGTGATAGGGAAGTGAGTTTGTGAGCTTGGAAAGCTTGAAGCTTGGAGCTTCAATGGAGTCTTCATGGCCGATTTTGGGAGCATCAAACAGCCCCCACCGTGCAGTCCACTGCAGTTCAAGAAGGCCCAAACCGAGCTTGATGAAGGAGAAAAGACTTGTGTTCTTTGCATCTCTACTACCGATCAATGTGAGTTATTCCGCACCTCCTTTGATATGTATTCAACTCGTTTATGCATGATTTATGATCCTTGGGACTTGATTGAAACTCAACAATGGTATCTTGAGCCATTTGTGCATAAAACGTTTTTAGGGTTCTTGAGCAAAATTTGGGGCTTTTTGATTTAAGCATGATTTTGACAAATTGTTTGTTTTAAGAATGCTTGTATATGAATAATTTAGAGTTATATGTAATCAATTTGAAGAAAAATTAATTGGATTGATTTTCCCCAATTTGCTTATTGTGGCCAAAACTTTAATTTGGGTAAACTTGATTTTGAGCATGTTTAATGAAATTGGATGATTTAGAATGCTTAAAGTATGTTTAATTTGAGGATTGATTAGATCAATTTGATGAAAAAGTGTTTGGAACAATTTTTCCCAATTTGCTTGTGATGGCCGAAAATATGAACCCTAATATTGTCTTGGATTTTTGATTTTTTTGTTCATTGGATGACTTGCAAATCATTGGGGATGTTGAATTTATGTTAATTTGGTTCAATTGGATTGAATTTGATTTGGGCATAATTTCCCCTTTGGCCGAGACACTTGAAGCATGAAATTGGGTTTGATTTTGATCAAATCATGTTGGACATGATTCATTGATGTTAAGCATGATTAATTGGACAAATTTGATTTTGGAAACTTTGATTTGGGTAATTAATAATGTTATACACTTTAGGTAATTTAATTGGGAAATTTGGAATTTTTGAAATTAAATTATTGGGCTTAAAATTGGATTTGGGCCTCTTTAAGTTGTTATTGGGTTTATTGGACTTTGTTGTACAAAGTTGGTTTTAGGCCAAATTGGTTGGATCCAATTAGGCCCAAAACCGCTTCCAAAAGGCCCAAATGCGACTTGAACCTTTAACGTTTAATTGGGCCTAATGGGCCAAATTAATTTATAGGCTTATGGGGTAACTCCCGGATTGGATTTTGGTTATTCGGTTTGACCCGAGTTGACCAAAAGTCCACGCCTCAAGAAATTAATTAAAAGCCCATTGGACTTTAATTAAATTAATATTGGATATTAATCGGGCTTTGAGACCCGTAACGATTAAATTTGGAATTTAAGTCGTAAGGTTTATTTTATAAAGTGTAATATTTAATTTGGAATTAATAATGAATTAGAATTAAATACGTATTAAATTGGATTTAATTATGTAGTTAATTTAATTCGTAGAATTCGTACTTTAAGTACTTGTTCGCAAAACGAGTTTGACTCGAACAAAATCAAATCGTTGTTTGAACATTGGATGATCACTAATTATCAGATTAATTAATTGGATTAGATTGATTGATAACATGCTTGTATGAATACATGGTTGTGATGCTGAATAATGTATATCGGATGGATATTAGTAGAAGGGTGGGGCAATTTTAGAAATTGTTGTATAAATTTGATTTATTAATTGGACCTGCGTGTCCAGCCTTATCACCTCCTATTCTTTGTATTCTCTTCTCACCTATTCCCCTCAATGTAAATGAGGTTTCTTTAGAAGTGTAGTGTAACGGGTAGAAGAAATATTTGTGCTAGCTTGGAGAGAGAAAGTGAGAGATTTGATCTAGGATCAATGTGTAAAATATCCATCCGCATATCATTATTATTTTATCATATGCGCTTTTATTATGTGTTTGAAATGCATGTTTAAGGGTGTATGAAGATGAGACCTTAACAAAGATAATAAATTGGGTAGCCAATTTGCACGCGAAACCCTCGTTAAATATCAAGCGTTTATTTTCCTTCCATTGAGTGATTCTTACTCAAGATCCGAGATTGGCAGGGGTTGTTGGCCAAAGTCAAGCCCTTGTCCGTCGAAGATGTGTTTTAATCACGAGGCTTTGTTCCATATCGGTGTCGTGTCCAAGTTGTTTGTTTGTGGCCAAAGTCAAGACCATTCTTGTCCATAGACATTGATTACGAAGCTTCCATGTCAATGGGTCCGCGCTTGACTGGGATCACTAGGTTTGTTGTGCCAAAGCCAAGGCCTAGTTGATTCAGAGAAAAAGGTTAGGGTATACATTCGATGTATAGGCATATATGAGATATATGTTTGGGACTTGGATGTCCACCTACTGGATCTAGGATTGGATTGGATCCAATTGATCTTAGAGATCTACCTAGTTAATTATCATACAATTGTTGGCCAAAGTCAAGATTGTGTGATATTTAACGGGATCCTAGCCCACTAGGAAACACGGTTTCCCGAGTACTCGACAGAGGGTTAGAGGCTCGATGAAAAATAGTGGGAGGCAAGAATTGAATTTGCAATACTCGTTCAATTACTCGCCATACGCGCTCATTTAAATTATTTCGTCATTAGATTAAATGTTAGTTGGACTAATATTTAAATTGTTGTTTTAATAAACAGTTGGACTGTATTATACTTGATATATATAATTGGATTATATTAATCAATATATTTGGATTAATTAATTTCAGTTTACAGTTGATTTTATAATTGGATTATAGTAATCAATGTAATTGAGGTTAAATAATTTGGAATATTTGATTATATAGTTGGACTATTATAATCATTATATATATATAGTACCACTAATCGTTGATTAAATAGTTGGACTATTGTAATCAAGATAAAATTGAAAAGTTGGATATTTAAAATATAATCTGGGATTAAAATATTTTAAATGATTAATTTTCAAATTGGGAATAAATAATAGGTTACTTTATTTGATAAAATAACTTATTATACCTTACGCCCAAAATTAAGCAAAATAAGTAGAGCATAAAATCTTTGGAAGATTTTGTGATGATGACTTTAATGCTTAATTTAATATACTTGTCATAAATCTAATTTTAGATTTAAGAAGTATTAAAATTGCAATTTATATTCTTGGAGAATTAATTGACTATTAGAGGAGATAAAGTCAAAGTTTGCAATTGGGCATGTAGCACGAGGTGCACATCGTTTCGATATTCCGAAAACCAAGGCTTGGCCAAAGGTTTGTGAAATATTGAAAGGATAATTGACATATCCCAAAGTGACTACCATTTGGATATGGCAGACACGAAGGAATTAAAGAAAGGGCAAGGCTCTTACTTTGAAAATGTTTGTCTTAGTTATGTTCACTGCTAGTATTGAAATTAGATTTTAAATACTTAGTGTGGTACATAAAATATATGTATTGATGTTCAGAATCTGCTTTGAGCAGGATACTGACTTCAAGCTGAGATTGCTCTGCGAATCGGAAACGGGACGAAAGTCGCTGTTTCGACCGTAGATACCTAAGTTTAGGAACTACCCTTCGGGTGGTACTTAAATTAGGAACTGTTATAATGTAACTAGTTTGACTAGAGACATTATCTCTATATCAGTGATTAATCCATTGTGGATAAACCTTTATATTCTAGAACACTAAGTGTTTCATTATATAAGATGATACTGAGATAAAACATTAGATGTGAATAACAGAATTTATATTTTGAATATAATTAAAATCTCAAACATATAAATGACAAATAAATAGCTCAAATTGATTTGATCAATAGAGACTTATTTGTGGCATTGTTGTCTGGGACACAATTTACAAGACTCGTATATATCCACACTTTTGAAGAGTGGGTACCAGGACTGATTTGACTATTCAATAAAGTCTACGAATCTAGTTTGTTAGGTAAAGTACCTAAAACACTGTTTTACTTGGTAATAGTGTAAGTGCCACCGATCTGTTAGCCCTATTCATGGTGAAGTAAGTGGGCCCATGTCTAGCTAGGCTAGATGTAGATATGAATATTTCGTGACCTATACGGATGTGGCATCGCATATGGTTGTGTGTTTCTTTTGAAGAACACAAATCGGAAACTTTTAGAGTTTCGACACGAAATAGACAAACAGATCGGCTATAGTATTATACCATCACGGTAAGACCGTAATGGAAAATACTTAAGCAATAAGTTTCTTATATACTTGAAAGAGTATAGTATTCTTTCAAATGAGGACTCCTCCCGGAACACGTCAAAGTGACGGTGTGTCCGAACGGATTAACCGAATCATGTTAGACATGATAAGGCTAATCATGAGTCGCTCTGAGCTACCATTTCCTTCAAAGGATACAGATAACAGTGCAATAACTTATTTAGAATAAGGTTCCATAATAATCTGTTTGACAGATTACATATAGATATGAACGGGAAAGAAACCGGTTTCTCATTCCTGACCATTTGGGTGCTAGGCATATGTTTGGATGATACCAAACTAAGGACCCAAATTGGATAAGTGCCAATATAGGTTATCCTAAGGGAAACCTAAGTATAGTACTTATAAATCTCACATGAGAACAATGTGATTGTTGCTCACCATGCGGTTTTTCCTGAGAGGAATACCGATATGCATGGTCAGTGGGAGGATAGTGATACTCGATGAAAATCAGAGTAATACTGTTCAAGGCACAAGGTCCGTAATGGAACACAAATAGTTCATCAATGATGAATCTGTACCATTAATCTTCGAATACACAAGAACTGAGTAGATCGGATAGAGTCAGAAAACAACCTGGGGTATGAGTTTTGATCTCACCTTATAAAGATGTTAATCTTTTAAGGTACACCAACCGACTACGTTTTGAGGAAGTGATACGAGGTATCGACTCCCTATTATGACAAAGTGTCATGAATCCGAAATGGATTCCATGTATAACAACTATTTTGGATACTAGTTGTTGTACCACAACGCATTGTGCCTATTGGTACATTATACATGGAAGGCAACATACCAACGTACAAAGCTGGGCTTTTGACGGAAATGTATCGTTATCAACATTGTGTTAATAACGGTTCAACCTTTTACCTGTTGCCATGGTAAATCCATTTTGAAGATGCTTGTTGATAACTGCGTATTTCATTTATGAAATGTGTCAGTTATAGATCAAAATCGCTTTCCTGAAAAGGAAACCTTTTGGAGAATGTTTATAACATTCTGACGATTTTGTATAACCAACAAACGAGGTTTGCGGGTTTTCGATCCATGTTTGGATTAATGCAAGCATAAGGTTCTTGGAACTGTCGTTTTGAAATAATCATAATGGTTTATGATTGACTCAAAACGAAATAATTCTTGTGTATATAAGGAGGTTAGTGGGAGAGGGCACTGACAATGAAATTCCCATAAAGCATTGGTGAAAGCTTGGCTTTCATAGATATTCTTTCATAGAAATTCTCCGTAGAATTCTGGGGAGTAACAACCTTTATTAAAGGAATAAAGATCTACAGGGATAGATTTGGAGTTGTTAACACTCTCTGGGAAATTGTACATTTAAAATGTACTTGATATGGTGTCTCATACGCTTTGAGCATATGGAGTCACAATCAGAACAATCCAAGTGGATAGTCATTGGATTGAAGTTAAGGACATCTATTAGTATCTTAGAGAACTAAAGATGCTGTCTTAAATTATGGAGTGGGAGAACTTGAAGTGACTAGGATCACTGCTGCAAGTTTCCAAACCGGTAAATACTGCGATACTATAAAGTTTGAATAACGGGACAGTAAGCTGGAATATTCCGGGCAAGATAACTGTTGCCGAATAAACAACAAATGCGGATTATTGCTGCAGCTGAGGCAGCAATAGAAGCCATTTGGATCGAAAAAAAATCTAATTAGATTAGATATAGTTCTGTTAGCAGCTGAGTTAGGCGTCAGCACATGCTAAAGAATTAAGGTCTCATCGACGATCCAGATATATACTTCTATATCATCTGATTCGTTCGGATCATACATCGTGGCGATATGATGATCGTGTAAATCGCGTCAGACGATAATTAAACAAAGCCGCTGACGAAAACCTTTCCTTAGCAATTTGAGCGAACCGTCATAGTTCGGGTGTGGGACACTTGAGTGACTGGCTATGTGCCAAGTGGGAGATTGTTGGATAATATGACCCATAGCGTCACTATTTGTACAGATCATGGTGTTGTTGTACAAATTAACTATGTAACAAGGAAATTGCACTCTCATCATTTGTGATTAGATCACCATAGATATATAAATAAAGAGAGGTCCCTATGATTAGTTCCTGGATTGAGAATGATATGAGACAGTATCAGTCCACGAAGGATTAATCATTAAATATCCCTAGCCGGAGTATTATCGAGATAGGACATCGATAATGCGGAATAGGCTAGTATTGCACTTGTGCGCGTTGTGAGGGCACAACGGAATAATTCTCATATATATAAGTATTGGATACTTATGCAAGTGCGATAGGAGGTTGTGTTTCACCGATGGTACGGGAAACAGCTTCGCTCTGGATAGACCCTCGGAATCCCATTGGTATATGACTATGTGTCTATGGGAGGCCGAAATCAAGGTAGGTGTGTATAGTCTTAACCTGAGACTTACATCGCTAATACTTACGATAATCGATAGACTTTGGTCTTGGTGGTACAGGGCTTTAACCGGTTCTGCGTACACCACTTCTGGGTTTATCAGAGAGTCGTAGTGTATTGGGTGTGATGTCAAGACGGAGAGTATCACTTCAGTCATAGTGGAGATGATGTCACGCAGGATACGGTATTAGTGCTCTTAAGTGTTGCGCAACCATCGGGATGTTATGACTAGGTCATGCATATCCGATTATAGAGACTAGTTACCAGACATCCGACATGTGCTTCGGACGGGGCAGACACTTATCCAGCCCCAGCCCTAGCACGTGACTATCCGATACTGGGCCGATATACACAATACTACGATATACTACGCTTGATACAGATCTATATATTCCTGTAAGAATATTTCTGGAGATTGGGTAGGCATGGCGCTTTGCTAGAAGCCAACCTTGTCTTGTAAATCGGTATAAACGTACTACGAGGTACTTACGTGTTCGGATAGTCCGACGACCGTATTTACTGCCAACATATCCGGAGATCTCATGGGTCGGTTCCTGAAGATTCACCGATGACGTATGACTCGCACTTTAATTAATCTGGGATTAATTCGATGAGAGAGAAAATTAATCTGGGATTAATTAAGGAGATATTTTATCTCGGATAAAATATCGTTAAAGAGAGAGAACGATTAATTTGGAATTAATCGATAAATTAATATATTCGATATATTATAACGAAATTAGATTTCGACGCGGAATTGAAATTGGATTTTAATTCGGGCGAACGAATTAATTAGAATTAATTCGTTAGCGACGTGAATAGTGAATCGCTAGGCGTAATCATTTAATTACGACGCGACGGAAAATTCGTTAATTTGGAATTAGCGAACCCGAGCCCGAGAGTGATTGCGAGTGCATTCGCATTTCGAATTCGAGCGCGGCACGCAAGTCACATCAAGCGTCAAATCATTAGTCACATCATGCGTCAAATCAATTGTCACTTGAGTGATGTGACTTGACAACATGTCACTTTATTAAAGTGATGTGATGTGACTTAAAGTAAAAGTAGAAGTGATGGGTGAAAAGTTGATTGAAAGCTTTTGCTTTTTGCTTTTGACCTTTTAATAAAGTTTTGTATATCTTTTATTTACTTACTTGGTAAATAAAATAATAGAAAGGTAATAAAAAAAGGCATCAATTTCTCTCTCTTGGATTAACATTCACGGTTTTGGCAAAATGGAGCCAAAATGGTCTCTCCCTTCTCACGGTCTCCTTGACCGATTTTCTTCTTCATTTTTTCTGGCTTTTCACACAAAATGAAGAAGCTTTTGATCTTGTAGCAAGATCTAAGTGCTAGCACACTCATGGAGGAATACAAAGGTGATAGGGAAGTGAGTTTGTGAGCTTGGAAAGCTTGAAGCTTGGAGCTTCAATGGAGTCTTTCATGGACGATTTTTGGAGCATCAAAACAGCCCCCACCGTGCAGTCCACTGCAGTTCAAGAAGGCCCAAAATCGAGCTTGATGAAAGGAGAAAATACTTGTGTTCTTTGCATCTCTACCGATCAATGTGAGTTATTCCGCACCTCCTTTGATATGTATTCAACTCGTTTATGCATGATTTATGATCCTTGGGACTTGATTGAAACTCAACAATGAGGTCCTTATGATTAGTTCCTGGATCGAGATGATAAGAGACAGTATCAGTCCACGAAGGATTAATCATTAAATATCCCTAGTCGTAGTATTATCGAGACTGGACATCGATAATGCGGAATAGACTAGTATTACATTTGTGCGTGTTGGTGAGATCATAACGGCATAGTTCTCATATATTTGGGTATAGGATACTCATGCAAGTGCAATAGGAGGTTGTGTTTTACCGATGGTACGGAAAATAGCTTCGCTCTGGATAGACCCCTCAAATTCATTGGTGGTATGATTATGTGTCTTTGGAAGTCCGAAATCAGGGTAGGTGTATTTGGTCTTAACCTGAGACTTGCACCGCTAATGCTTGCGACAATCGGTATGCTTTAGTTTTGGTCGTCCAGGGCTTTGACCGGTTCTATGTACGCCTCTGCTGGGTATATTGAGAATCGTAGTGTATTGGGTGTGATGTCAATACGGAAGTATCACTCCAGTCATAGTGGAGATGATGTCACGTAGGATATGGTACTAGTGCTCTTAAGTACTGCAGTCATCGGGATGTTATGACTAGCTCATGTATATCCGATTATAGAGACTAGTTACCAGACATCCGACATGTACTTCGTACGGGGCAGACACAGTTCCAGCCCCAGGCCTAGCACGTGACATCCGATACTGGATCGCAATACGCAATACTACGTATACTACGCCTGACATAGATTATATATTCCAGTAAGAATATTTCTGGAGAATTGGGTAGGCACGGTGCTTTGCTAGAAGCCAACCATGTCTTGTAAATCGGTAAGCACGTGGTACGAGGTACGCACGTATTTGGATAATCCGATGACCGTATTTACTGCCAACATATCCAGGGATCTCTTGGGTCGCTTCCCAAAGATTCACTGATGACAGTTGATTTAATTAAGAGAGAGAATTAATCTGGGATTAATTAAGATGGAGAAAATTAATCTGGGATTAATTGAGGTATTATTTAATCTGGGATTAAATGTGTTCGGAAGAGAGAGAACGCGATTAATTTGGAATTAATCGGTAAAATAAATTAATAGTTAAATTTGATTTTTCTATTTAATTTATTCGTATGGGCTAAAATTAATATATCGGATATATTAATATAAATTGGATTTCATTACGAAATTAAAGTTGGACTTTAATGCGAACGAGTGAATTAATTTAGAATTAATTCGTAAACGAAGTTCGTAATATATTTGCGAGATATCGTTATTTAATTAAATTAGATTTAATTATTTAACGACGAAAGTTCGTTTAATCGGATTAAACGGATCCGAGCCGCGGTAAATGTTCGTAGAGACATTTTGAATTTTGAATTCAAGATGGTGGGGCCCATTTCACACATGTCACACATGTGAAGTGGTGGTTGGAAAGTGGTTGGCATTTATGCCAAAACCATTTACTTTCCAACTACTTGGTTTATGTGAAACCAAAAACCCCAACTACATGGTTTTGGTGAAAAGGGTAAAAACCATTTAACAAAACCCTAGCTCTCTCTCTTCACACTTGTGATATACAACACTTGGAACAAAATGGAAACCCTAATACACAAAATGGTCGTGAGCTTCATCAAGCAAATGGGCGTGAACTATGGCCTCCCTCTCTTTGATTTTGTGGCAAAATCAACAAAGCTAGCACTTGGAGAAATCAACAAAAGTGATAGGGAAACAACTTCAAAAGCTTGGAATCAACAAAGGAAGGATCTTGGAGATCTTCAACTCAAAGCTTGGAATCAACAAAGGAAGCATATTGGATCTTGGATTCTCTTCTCAAAATTTTAAAGCTCAAATCCATTCATTGTAAGTATATTCTGCAACTTATTTTGAATTTATGAACACCTTTACATGCTTATTAGATCCTTGGCATGTTCTAGGAACACTAACAACTAACAGATGTTCCTATCATCAATCCAATGACTATCACTTGGATTGTCCTGTTTTGAATCCATATGCTCAAAGCATATGAGATACCAGGTCGCGTATATTTTTCAATGTACAGTTTCACGGAGAGTTTTCTCGAAAGCCAAGCTTTCACCGATTGTTGTTTATGGGAATATCATTTTAAAGAAATTATGTATTATCATTATTGTATAGGACATTTATTGGCAGTGCATTCCCACTAACCCTCTTATATACACAAGAATCATTTACGTTTTGAATTAAATCACAAACCATTATGATTACATCAAAACGATAATTCCAAGAATCTAATGATTGCTTCAATCCAAACATGGATCGAATATCCTTCAAATCTTGTTTGCTAGTTATGGTACGACAAAATCGACAGGATGTTATAAACATCCTCCTAAAGGTTTCCTTTTCAGGAAAGTGATTTTCCCGTACAGTTGCCATATTTCATAAATGAAACATGCAGCATTAGCAAGCATTATCCAAATGGATTTACCATGGCAACAATTAAAAGGTTGAATCGTAATCAACACAATGTTGATAACGATACCTTTCCGCTAAAAGCCTAGCTTTATACATTGGTATGTTGCCATCCATGTACGTCTTCCTTGAAGACTTATATAGTACCAATAGGCACAATGCCTTGTGGTACATCAACTAGTATCAAAACATAGTTGATATACATGGAATCCATTTCGGATGTCATGACACTTTGTCATAATAGGGAGTCGATACCTTGTATCACTTCCTGATACGTAGTCGGTTGGTATTCCTCAATAAGATAGACATCTTTATGAGGTGAGATTAGAAACCCATACCCCAGGTTATTTTCTAACTCTCTCCGACTTACGTGGTTCTTGTGTATTCGAAGATTAATGGTAATAGTTTCATCCTTGATGAACTATTTATGTTCCATTAAGGAATGGGTGCCTTGTATAGTATCACTTGATTTTCATCGAGTTTTACTATCCTCCCACTTACCACTGCATATCGGTATTCCTCTTTGGAAAACCGTATGGCGAGCAACAATCTAATTATTCTCTTGTGAGTTGTATAAGTTCTATACTTATGGTATCCCTAAGATAACATACAATTGGCACTTATCCAATTTGGGTTTTAGTTTGGCATCATCCAAACATATGCCCAGCATACCCAAATTATCAGGAATGAGAAACCCGGTTTCTTTCCTGTTCATATCTAATATGAAATCTGTCAAACAGATTTTATGGAACCTTATTCTAAATAATTTCTACACTGTTAATGTTTATCCGTTGAAGGAAATGGTAGCTCAGAGCGACTCATGATTAACCTTATTATCTCCAACAAAATTCGGTTACTCAGTTTAGACACACCGTCAAATTGACGTGTTCCGGGAGGAGTCCTCATTTGAAAGAATACTTTACTCTTTCAAGTATATTAGAAACTTATTGCTTAAGTATTTTCCATTATGGTCTTACCGTGACGGTCTAATACTTTAGCTGATCTGTTTGTCTATTTCGTGTCGAAACTATAAAAGTTTCCGATTTTTGTTCTTCAAAAGAAACACATAATCATAACGCGATGCCACATCCGTAAAGTCACGAAATATTCATATCCATCTCTAGCCTAGCTAGACATGGGCCCACTTGCTTCACTATGAACTAGGGCTAACAGATCTGTGGCATTTGCACTTTTACCAAGTAAAGGTGTTATAGGCACTTTTCCCAATAAACTAGATTCATAGACTTTATTTGAATGGGATCAAATTAAACCTAGTACCAACTCTTCAAAAGTGTGGATATACGATTCTTGTTTGATTGTGTCCCAGACAACAATGCCACAATATGTTTCTTCTGATCAAATCAATTTGAGCTATTTATTTGTCATGTTATATGTTTAAGATATATTTATATTCAAAATATAAATTCTGTTATTCACATATAATGTGTATATCTCAATATCATCTTTATATAATAAAACACTTTAGTGTTCTAGAATATAAAGGTTCACCCGCAATGGGTTAAACACTGATATAGAGATAATATTTCTAGTCAAACTAGTTACATTATAACAGTTTCCAAATTTAGGTACACACCCGAAGGTAGTTCCTAAACTTAGGTATCTACGGTTAAAACAGCGACTTTCGTCCCGTTTCCGATCCGCAGATTTAATCTCTATCGAAGTCAATATCCTGTTCAAAATAGATTCTGAACATCAATATATATATTTATGTCACACTAAATATTTAAAATCTAATTTTAATACCAGTAGTGAACATAATGTTGACAAACATATTTGAAGTCAGAGCCCTGCTCGTCTTCAATTCCTTCATGTCTGCTTTGTCCAAACGGCAGTCACGCTTCCGTGATCCCGTTTGCCACAATTTAGGCAGACATTTTAAGATATGTCATTTATCTTCCTAGAATATTATAACGATTTTGCCTTTGCCAGTTTCAACACTCCAGAAGCCTTTGGCCAAGCCTTGGCCTTCTAGAATATCGAAGTAAGGTGCGCCTTGCGCTACTTGCCTTATTGCAAACTTTGACTTTGTCTCCTTGAGAATAGTCATTAACTCTCCAAGAGTTAAGTATTGCAATTTAGTACTTCTAAGATCTAAAGAATAGATCTATGAAGATCCTTCAATTTCTTTATCATACTTTAAGGATCTAATCCTTAGTTCTGATTCAGAAATTAAGGAGTCTATTGCGACAAGCTTAATGGATTAAGCACTAAAGTTATCATCACATAAATCTTCCAAAGATTATGCTCGACTATTTGCTTAACTCCGGGCTTAGGCCTAATATGTTATTTTATCAAATAAAGTAACTTATTAGTTTCTAAGACCATCCTGAAATTTATTCCCAATTGAAAAATTAAACCATTTAAATACATTTTCCCTAGGATTATGTTTTAAATGTCAATCTTTCAATTATATCTTGATTTTAATAGTCCAACTATTTAATCAACGATTTTGGTACTATTTATTATAATGATTACAATAGTCCAACTATTTAATCAACTATAATTTAATAGAATAAAATCAATTATATTGATTACTATAATCCAATTATAAAATCAACTATAAATGAATAGTTTGAAAATAGTCCAACTATTTATTAAAACAATGATTAAATATTAGACCAACTAACATTTAATTTATTTGACGAATGATATTTGAATGAGCGCGTATGGCAAGTAATTAAACGAATATTGCAAATTCAATTCTGCCTCCCACTATTTTTCGGCGAGTCTCTAACCCTCTGTCGAGTACTCTGGAAACCGCGTTTTCTAGTGGGCTAGGATCCCGTTAAATATCACACAATCTTGACTTTGGCCAACAAATTGTTTGATAATTAACTAGGTAGATCTCTAAGATCGATTGGATCCAATCCAATTACTAGATCCGGTAGGGGGACATCCAAGTCCGAAACATATATCTTATATATGCCAATACATCCAATATATTACCTAACCTTTTTCCTCTCAATCAACTAAGCCTTGACTTTGGCACAACAAACTTAGTGATCTCAGTCAAGCGCGACCCATTGACCATGGAAAGCTTCGTAATCAATGTCGATGGACAAGAAGTGGTCTTGACTTTGGCCAACAAACCACAACTTGGACAAGACACTGATATGGAACAAAGCCTTCGTGATTCAAACACATCCTCGATGGACAAAGGAACTGACTTTGGCCAACAAGCCAATGCCAGTCTCGGATCTTGAGTGAGAATCACTCAATGGAAGGAAAGACGCTTAATATTGTTTAAGGGTTTTTCGAGTGCAAATTGGCAACCAATTTATTATCTTTGTTAAGGTCTCATCATCATACACCCTTAAACATGCATTCTAAACACATAATAAAGCGCATATAATAAAATAATAATGATATGCGGATGGATACATTACATTGATCCTAGATCAAATCTCTCCATTTCTCTCTCCTACTAGCACAAATATTTACTTCTACCCGTTACACTACACTTCTAAAGAACCTCATTTACATTGAGGGGAATGGGTGAGAAGAGAATACAAAGAATATGGAGGTAATAAGGCTGGACACGCAGGTCCAATTTAATAAATCAATTTATTACAACAATTTCTAAAATTGTCCCACCCATCTAATATCCATCCGATATACATTATTCATGCATCGCAACCATGTATTCACACAAGCATGTTATCAATCAATCTAATCAAATTAATTAATCTGATAATTAGTGATCATCCAATGTTCAAACAACGATTTGATTTTGCTCGAGTCAAACTCGTTTTGCGAATAAGTACTCAAGTACATATTCTCGAATTAAATTAAACTACAATATTAAATCCAATTTAATATGTATTTAATTCTAATTCACTATTTAATTCCAAATAAACATTACACTTTAATAATAAACCTTTACGACTTAAATTCCAAATTTAATCGTTACAGGTCTCAAAGCCCGATTAACGTCTAACGTCAATTTAATTAAAGTCCAATGGGCTTTTAATTAATTTCTTAAGGCGTGGACTTTTAGTCAACTCGGGTCAAACCGAATAACCAAAATCCAATCCGGGAATTACCCCATAAGCCCATAAATCACTTTTGGCCCATTAGACCCAATTAAACTTTAAAGGTCCATTAAGTCGCATTTGGGCTTTATGGAAGCGGTTTTGGGCCTAATTGGATCCAACCAATTTTGCCTAAACCCAACTTTGTACAACAAAGCCCAACTAGCCCAATTACAACATAACAAGCCCAAATCCAATTTTAAAGCCCAATTAATTAAATAAAAAAAATTCAATTTCACATTTAATTAACCTAAAGTGTATTTCATGATTAATTACCCAAATTAACATTTCTAAAACATAAATTTATATAATTAATCATGCTCATTTAACATTAAAACATGTCTAACACATTTTAACAAAAAATCAAACCCAATACATGCTCAAAGTCTCGGCAATGGGGAATTATTTTGTCCAAATCAAATTCAATCCAATTAAATTAAATTCAATATTAAATCAATATCCCCAAATGATTTCCAACACATCCAATGAATCAAAAAATCAAAAATCACCAAGAACACTTTTAGGGCACCATTCGGCCAACACAAAATTTGGGGGAAAAAATTGATCCAATCCAATTTCATGAAATTGATCCAATCAAACTTCAATTCAACATGTTTTAAGCATACTCAATCATCCAATTCAACCAAATCATGCTTGAAAACATTTTACCCAAATTTTAAGCCCTAAACTTTTTTATGCTCAAACCTTGCTCTAGATGCCATTGTTGGTTTCTATTAAGGTCCCAAGATCAATAATATGCATGAAATATGTGCGAATACAAATCGAAGAAGTTGCTGAATACTCACATCGATCGGTTGAGCGACGCGGCAAGCAACGAAACTCCATTTTCTGCCTTGGACTGCATTCGGCAGTGAGCAGATTTCCTCACTGTTTTCGGCCTTCAATCAACAAGAATCCAAGCTCCAAGCTTCGTCATTTGATTCCCGGCTCATGGGTGGACTTCCCTATCACCTTCGCATGTCTCGTAAGTGTGCTAGCACTTGTGATTTTGCCACAAAATCCCACTCTTGCTTCCCTTCACTCACGGTTTTGACAGAAAACAGTGAGTATTTTTGGCCCCTTGGGCGTGTGAGAGAGAGAGATGAGAGAAAGAGATAGTTGAGTTTGTTGGTTCCAAATTTTTTTATTAAATACACAAATGTGAATTTCAAATTCAGTTGGAATGAATTTGGCTTTCAAAAAGTCAAGCCTTAATGGCACCAACCACTCACATCACTTCCATCAATCATGAATAGTGACTTGCGTCAATCACTCAAAGTGAAAGACATCCATCACTTGATTGACGAATGATGTGACGCTAGATGTGACTAGTGATTTGACGCTTGATTTGACTTGCGTGCCGCACTCGAATTCGAAATGCAAATGCGCTCGCAAACAATCCTGGGCTAGGGTTCACTATTCCAAATTAACGAATTTTCCGTTGCGTCGTAATCAAATGATTACGCCTAGCGAAATCAGTATTCACGTCGCTAACGAATTAATTCTAAATTAACTCGTTCGCCCGAGTTAAAATATAATTTTAATTCCGCGTCGAAATCCAATTTCGTTTAATATATCAAATATATTAATTCTTAATTAATTCCAAATTAACCGTTATCTCTCTTTTAATTAGGGTTCAGACGTAGTATACATAGTATTGCGTATTTCTATCCAGTATCGAATGATCACGTGCTAGGCCTGGGGCTGGAATTGTGTTTTCCCCGTACGAAGCACATGTCGGATGTCTGGTAACTAGTCTCTATAATCGGATAAACATGACCTTGTCATTTTATCCCGATGACTGCAGTACTTAAGAGTACTAGTACCGTATCCTACGTGACCATCATCTCCATATGACTGGAGTGACACTTTCGTCTTGACATCACACCCAACACACTACGATTCTCAATATACCCAGCATTGGCGTGCACAGAACCTGTTAAAGCCCTGGACGACAGCAACCAAAGTATATTGATTGTCGCAAGTATTAGCGGTGCAACTCTCAGGTTAAGACCAAATATACCTACCCTGATTTCGGACTTCCATAGACACATAGTCATACTACCAATGGAATTCCGAGGGGGTCTATCCAGAGCGAAGCTGTTTCCCGTACCATCGGTAAAACACAACCTCCTATTACACTTGCATGAGTATCATATACCCAAATATATGAGAACTTTGTCTTTGTGACCTCACAACGCGCACAAGTGTAATACTAGTCTTTTACGCATTATCGATGTCCAATCTCGATAATACTCTGACTAGGGATATTTAATGATTTATCCTACATGGACTGATACTGTCTCATATCATTCTCCGTCCAGGAACAAATCATAGGGACCTCCTATCATTTATACATCTAGGTGATCTAATCACAAATGATAAGAGTGCAATCTCTTTTGTCACATAGTTAATTTGTACAACAACACCATGATCTGTACAAATAGTGACGTTATGGGTCATAATTGTCCAACAAAATGGACCTACGGTTCCGAGCTCCAATAATTCCGAAATATTAATTAAACTATTTAATCAAATATTACGAATTATTAACTCCGTGTTATTCCAATAAAAACTCGATGTTGAATTCTCGTTACCGTAGATGGATAAAGTAAACTGAAAACTTCGGTGTCCATCCATATAGTCATTATATATGGATATAGCCCTTCACAAATATCTCATAAATAGAGTCGGGTCAAAAGTCCGTTAAACCCCTCTAAATATTTTATCTCTTAAGCATCATTGATTCTATAATGAACAATTAATTGATAACAATTATGAATATAAAACTTTCTATTCATAATAGAAAATTTGAGCGCTCAAATTGTTCAAGTCTTGAATCAACTTTTAAAAGAGATACTTTTTTGCATATCGTAAAAAGGAGTGAATTTCATAACTATGTAAAAAGTTCCCAGCTACACACCAAAATATATCCCCAAAATACGTAGTTATTGGCCGGGAATGCAACACCAACCTCACCATAGTAAATCAAAGGACATAGCCTATCATGCAGAAGTTCGTAGTACACTCAGGATTAAGATCGAATCCATATATAACCATCTATTAGATAAAATGAATTTCTTCGGTTAACGAATATTAAATGAAATTCATATTTATCTGAGTCCAGTCCTATATGATCTCATCATACAAGGTGCCTCCATTCCCATGTCACTACATGAACGATCCCGGATCAAGGTCGTCATACAAGTATAGAATGGACCGCAGCTATAGATAAACCATAAATAAAGTACCCTCTTTGTTTGCTCTCTATGGATTATTTAGATTACTAACTTCAGACTTAAATCCTCTTGTGCATCAAACATACACTAAGTCTGAAAGTACAATAGTAATCAAGGTAAATAAGACAATTGGACAATATGCGATATAAATCAAACAACTTTGATAAAATCAATAATATGCAATTCCGTTTACAATACATGAAGCTTTAGGACATAAATCTCAAATGGATGCAACCTCATCCCCTACTTAGTGTTGCTCATTTTCTTTGCCTCTAACTTTATGGCTATGTGGCCCACATCTTCCAATTCCTTATAATGATGGAGATCCAATACTATTGTTATGTCACTATTCAACCCACTTAGAAATAGAGCCATGGTAGCATCCATATCTTCTTGAACATTGGCCCCTAATCAAGGCAATCTCCATGTCCTTATAATAATCATCCACACTATGAAACCCTTGTGTGAGATTTTGAAGCTTTTGGTAGATGTTTCTAAATTAATGTCAATGAACAAAATGTTTTCTCATCACCATTTTCAGCTCTGCCCATGTTCGGTTGGTGCTTCAAAATTTAGTTTTTAAGAAGTCATTAACTAATCCCACTAAACAATTACATAATCAGTGAACTGTATCATAACAAGTTTCCTATTCTTATCTTTGAGTAGTTGTAGTAGTCGAAGATAAGCTCTATTTTCTTTTCTCACTCTAAATACGACATTGGGTCACTTTTCCCTTGAAATGGTAATGTGACTAAGATCATCAACAACTTCCTTCCACTCTCTTCTCGTTGTTCTACTAGTTTTTTTATAAGGTCTCTCATACCTAGGCCAAAATCTCTTAAAATCTGATGCATAATCGGCCTCATCATACCCATGATCCCCAAACATATTTTCTATCCCGTACTCATCCATAGGTGATTGTCTTGGGTCATTAGGCATTGCCACATATGGTCTTGGAGTGTTAGACCCCACCTCATTAGACCTCATTTCAGTAGGTTTAGCCTTACTAGATTGTACAAATTCTTTCTTCAGCCGACGCTTGACATCATCTACCATATCTCTCACCTCAATGAATATTCGAGCAAATCTTTGGTCCAAGCTCTTGAAGAAGCTTTCAAGGTCAAATACCATAGGTGATAAGGATGCACCCTTACTAGGTGTTGCGTTATTATTTTTCGACATCGTAATTAACCTGCAAGAATGTCAGTAATAAAAAATAAGAAATGGTCCTCAAAACGTAAACCTCATGTGTTTACACTCGTAGACATCACTCCATTCGAGTTTATACATTTTGGCTTTTTCATGAAACTGTGCTCTCACTCACTGCTTTTTACAACTCTATATCCCATTAACAAGTTCTTGAAATGAACTAGTACTCAAATCAAAATATAGCAACTAGTATTGTTCACTTACCAACCAAGATTTGCAGAGCAAGCGAGACTCAATGAAACAAGCAACAAAGAATCAAGACATATTATAAAAAATAATCGAAAGTAAGGAAACTAGAAGCACAAATAAAGAACAAGCAAGAACAAATAATGAAAAAAAGGAAAACTCACACTCTAGGTGTGATGATGTAGGAAACGCTTTCCTTGTGCAGCGGAAGCACGTTAGGCACCCCTATCAGACTTGAAAATTTTCTAATTGTCATTCAATCATCACCAATTCTTCAAGACCTATTACAACTCAATTGGACATATTTTGTTATGGAATTGGCCAACACATAGACCCAACAAAACTCACAAAGTGAAATCTCAAGTCCAAGTGAAAGTAAAATGTTATATGAATAAGAATATACTTAGAGGGTCTAGTGTTACGTGGCATATACCATTTGTTTTAATGCATGGGAAGATTGTTAGGGTTTATGTAATAGAGTTTCATGTATTAAGTCAATGGAATAAAATGTGTATTATTTTTTCATTATTCAATTTGTTTATGTGAATTATTCGTATATTATAAATTATCTATGTTGGTTTCTATTAAGGTCCCAAGATCAATAATAAGTATGAAATATGTGCAAATACAAATCGAAGAAGTTGCGGAATACTCACATCGATCGGTTGAGCGACGCGGAGGCAACAAAATCTGATTTTGGCCACTGGTACATGCGGCAGTGAGCTGCTCACTGGTTCCACCATTTGCGCCCATTTGGATCATCTTCGTCAAGCTCCGAGCTTCGTCAAACGATTCCCGGCTCATGGGTATACTTCCCTATCACCTTCGCATGTCTCGTAAGTGTGCTAGCACTCAAGAAATTTGCCACAAATTTCCAACTCTTGCTTCCCACTGCTCACGGTTTCAAGAAACCAGAAAACATAAAGTTTTAGCCCCTTTGGGCGTGAAGAGAAGAGATGAGAGAAAGAGAGAAAAATTGTGTGATGTGTTCCAAATTTGTGTATCTTATACACAAAAGTGAATTTCAAATTCATTTAATGTGAATTTGGCTTTCAAAAAGTCAAGCATTTAATGCTCCATCCACTCACATCACTCAATCCATCAAGTTGTCAAGTCACATCACTCAAAGTGACTAATGATTTGACGCTTGATGCGACTATGGATTTGACGCTTGATTTGACTTGCGTGCCGCACTCGAATTCGAAATGCGAATGCGCTCGCAAATAATCCCGGGATCGGGTTCGCTAATTCCAAATTAACGAATTTTACGTTGCGTCGTAATTAAATGATTACGCCTAGCAAAATCACTATTCACGTCGCTAACGAATTAATTCTAAATTAATTCATTCGCCCGAATTAAAATCTAATTTTAATTCCACGTCGAAATCCAATTTTAATATATGGAATATATTAATTTGTCGATTAATTCCAAATTAATTGTTATCTCTCTTCAATTGATATTTTATCCCAGATAAAATATCTCCGTAATTAATTCCAGATTAATTTTCTCTCTCTTCAAATTAATCCCAGATTAATATAGAGTGCGAGTCATACGTCATCGGTGAATCTTTGGGAAGTGACCCATGAGATCCCCGGATATGTTGGCAGTAAATTCGGTCGTCGGACTATCCGAACACGTAAGTACCTCGTACTACGTTTTACCGATTTACAAGACAAGGTGGGCCTCTAGCAAAGCGCCATACCTACCCATTCTCCGAAAATATCCTTACAGGAATAAAGGATCTATATCAGGCGTAGTATACATTGTATTGCGTATTTATGTCCAGGATCGGATGATCACGTGCTATGCCTGGGGCTGGAATTGTGTCTGCCCCGTATGAAGCACATGTCGGATGTCTGGTAACTTGTCTCTATAATCGGATAAACATGACCTTGTCATTTTATCCCGATGACTGCAGTACTTAAGAGTACTAGTACCGTATCTTACGTGACCATCATCTCCATATGACTGGAGTGACATTTCCGTCTTGACATCACACCAAACACACTACGATTCTCAATTTACCCAGCATTGTATTGCGTATTTCTGTCCAGTATCGGATAATCACGTGCTATGCCTGGGGCTGGAATTGTGTCTGCCCCGTATGAAGCACATGTCGGATGTCTGGTAACTAGTCCTATAATCGGATAAACATGACCTTGTCATTTTATCCCGATGACTGCAGTACTTAAGAGTACTAGTACCGTATCTTACATGACCATCATCTCCATATGACTGGAGTGACATTTCCGTCTTGACATCACACCAAACACACTACGATTCTCAATTTACCCAGCATTGGCGTACACAGAACCTGTTAAAGCCCTGGACGACCACAACCAAAGTATATTATTGTCGCAAGTATTAGTGGTGCAAGTCTCAGGTGAAGACCAAATACACCTACCCTGATTTCGGACTTCCATAGACACATAGTCATACTACCAATGGAATTTCGAGGGGGTCTATCCAAAGCGAAGCTGTTTCTCGTACCATCAGTAAAACACAACCTCCTATTACACTTGGATGAGTATCTTATACCCAAATATATGAGAACTATGCCGTTGTGCCCTCACAACGCTCACAAGTGTAATACTAGTCTTTTACGTATTTATCGATGTCCAATCTGGATAATACTCTGACTAGGGATATTTAATGATTTATCCTTCGTGGGCTGATACTGTCTCATATCATTCTCCGTCCAGGAACAAATCATAGGGACCTCTCATCATTTATATATCTAGGTGATCTAATCACATATGATAAGAGTGCAATCTCTTTTGTCACATAGTTAATTTGTACAACAACACAATGATCTGTACAAATAGTGACGCTATGGGTCATAATTGTCCAACAATCTCCCACTTGGCCTATAGCCAGTCACTCGAGTGTCTTACACCTGAACTATGTACGGTTGGCTCAAACTGCTGAGAAATGCTTTCATCAGCGGATTTGCATGATTATCGTCTGATGCGATTTATTCGATCATCACATCGCCATGATGTATGATCTGAACGAATCAGATGAATAGTCGAAGTATGTATTTGGATCGTTGATGAGACCATTAATTCTTTAGCCTGTGCTGACGCCTAGCTCAGCTGCTAACAGAATTATATCTAATCTAATTAGATTTGTTTATTGACACAGAAGGCTTCTATTGCCGCCTCAGCTGCAGCAATTAACCCACATTTGTTGTTATTCGGTAACAATATCTTACTTGGAAGATTTCCAGCTCATTGTTCCGTCATTCAAACTGTATAGTACCGTTTGTGACTTATAGTCGTTTAATCGGTTTAGGAAACTTGCTAGAGTGATCCCAGTCACTTCAAGTTCTCCTTCTCCATGGATTAAGACAGCATCCTTAGATCTCTCATATACTAACGGATGTTCTTAACTTCAATCCAGTGACTATCACTCGGATTGGCCTGTTTGTGAATCCATATGCTCAAAGCGTATGAGACACCAGGTCACGTAAAATTTTTCAATGTACGAGTTCTCGGAGAGTTTCATGAAAGCCAAGCTTTCACCGATTATATTATGGGAATATTATTTCCAAGAAATGACATATTATCATTATTTTATAGGACAACCACTTTCAGTGCGCTCTCACTAACCTTCTTATATACACAAGAATCATTTCGTTTTGAATTAAATCATAAACTATTATGATTACATCAAAACGATAATTCCAAGAACCTAATGCTTGCTCCAATCCAAATTGAAACGAATAACCTGCAAACCTTGTTTGCTAGTTTTGGTACGACAAAACCGTCAGGATGTTATAAACATCCTCCAAAAGGTTTCCTTTTCAAGAAAGCGATTTTCCCGTTAAGCTGTCATATTTCATAAATGAAACATACAGCGTTAGCAAGCATTATCCAAATGGATTTACCGTGGCAACATGTAAAAGGTTGAATCGTAATAAACACAATGTTGATAACGATACCTTTCAGCTAAAAGCCTAGCTTTATACATTGGTATGTTGCCATCCATGTACGTCTTCCTTGAAGACTTATAAAGTACCAATAGGCCAAATGCCTTGCGGTACATCAACTAGTATCCAAACTAAGTTGATATACATGGAATTGTAGGCACTGTATTTTTGCATATAAATCCCGATGATGAGTCTCATTTGGAGGCACTACCTTTTAAGTCGCGGAAGCCGCGGGAAACGGACGTCGGAAGGGAAAAGATGGAAATCAGTACTTTGTCGAATTTGACTGGCTTGTTTAGCTTCGGGCTCGCTGGTGGACCTCCGTTTTAAAGCACATTTAGCCTAAAAAAATCTGTAAACCACTTAACCTCGGCCTAAAAAATCCGCAAACCCATTGGCCTTGACCTAAAACCCCCGCAAGCCCACACACCTAGCCCAAACAAACCAAACCCACCAAGCCAAGCCCACTCACGCCCAAGGGAAGCCCACACGCCCAAGGCCCTCAAAATACAACCCAAATTAAATAAAATAATTAATTAAATATATATTTAACATATGTGTAATTAAATAAAACAAATAAAATCTAAATAATCACCTACCAAAATAATAAAATACTTACACAAATTAAAGAAATTGCATGCCTAATAAAGATAAATCAAATATATTATATACCTAACTTAACAAACATCATGCCTAATTAAAATCAATCATAACAAATTAAATATATTGTATTCTTAATCTAACCAATCTTGTCTCCCAATCAATCTTAGGATTTCCTTGTTTGACACTAAATCATATCCTAATTAAATGCACCAAATCTCTTCCTTGTCAAGCAAGGATAAACCATAGCTCTTGTTTATATAAACAACACAAATTGCAACCCTATTGCTCTCCCAACTACAAGACATCACGACCAAATATAAAAAAAAAAAGAGCAAACACAAAACCCCAAAACTCCCTCTCACTCACGCATACTTCATCCCCCAAGCAACACAAGCCATCTTCTTCACTCACAAACCTGAAGCCGTAACACATAAGCCCTTCTCTGACCAACACGTTAACACCCACTAAACTTTCTCCTTCACGCACAACACTGCACCAAAAGCACTCACGTAGCACACTCCTCACCCACATACTTGACATATACACGCACACATAACCCACTAATCTTCACGCCACAAATCAACTTCCCCACTCACAGCCTGCCACAAACCCTTCACGTTAATTCCCCTTTACCTTAATGCCAAAAACTGCCCTTAATCAACCCACTCACTGCCATAAACCCTTCATGCCAATTGCCTCTTCACCTCAATGTCAGTTCAGCCGCACATTAACCCTCTCTATACGCCCAGATCAGTCCCTTAAAAACTACACCCCTTGCACACACAAAAACTGCCCAGTTTGCCGCATCTTAGACCCTTAAAAATGCCCCCCAAACAGTCCCCGAAACTCCCCAAAATAGTAGCTTTACACACCCAAAACAGTAGCCTAAAACACCCAAAATAATAGCCTAAAACACCAAAAACAGTGACCAAAAGACAGCAGCAAAACGGCAGAAAAACAGCAGCAAAATAGAGTCAAAACAGTAGCTTGAGCAGCGAACCAGCGAGGTAAAACGCAAACCAGTGAACCAGAAAAGTTTATGAGCTTTAACCCTTCCGATCTCCGTGAAACGCAAGTCCGAAAGTCGACAAAAAAGGTTAGACCTGAGGGTATTTTTCACATCCATTTTCAGTTGTATTTTTACTATTTATTGAGTTTCGTTTGCATGATTATTATGGAGTGATGCATGTTGTGGCCTTTGAATAGATAAAAAATGCATGTATTGTAAAATGATGTATGTTGTGGCCCTTGAATAAAATAAAAAGTGTGTCGCCTCTTGTGGAATATATGATGGAAACCCGCACATAAATTTCATAGCCAATTCCGAATGGACGGTAGTATGATCTGTACTCGGGATACAACTCCACGTACCACTTGAGTAAACGGTGCATATTTCATTTTATGTTGTTTTGATTTGTTCATTATTCGCTACTTGATTTCCGCATGTTATTTGTTTATGTAATGATGTGATCGAGCGCATGGGCTTAGTAAGTTGGATAAAGGTCACCTATTTTGAGGGGTTAAAATCCTTTACCACGATGCTTTGCCGCGCCGGTTGATGTATATTCGGTTGAATGTAAGATGTGTTCAATCGGGTATACGATGTCCGATATTATTTATGTTATTTTTATATGTATGATGTGATCGAGCGCATGGGCTTAGTAAGTTGGATTAAAGGTCCCCTATTTTGAGGGGTTAAAATCCTTTACCACGATGTTTTACCGCGCCGGTTGATTTATATTCGGTTGAATGTAAGATGTGTTCAATCGGGTATACGAAGTCCGATATTATTTATGTTATTTTTATATGCATGATGTGATCGAGCGCATGGGCTTAGTAAGTTGGATTAAAGGTCCCCTATTTTGAGGGGTTAAAACCATTTACCACGATGTTTCACCGCGCCGATTGATGTATATTCGGTTGAATGTAAGATGTGTTCAATCGGGTATACGAAGTCCGATATCATTGTCTTTAATTTTTATATATGTATTGTGTTGATTGCGCATGGGCTTAGTAAGTGCGATTAAAGGTCCTCTATTTTGAGAGGTTAAAATCCTTTACCACGATGCTTTGCCGCGCTTTTAGCTCGTTATTATTTATTAGATGTCATTTATTCACCCGTTCATATATGTGTCATGTTTACTGCATTTTGGAGGTCGTTGCTGTAACCCCATTCGAACGCGTTTCAGAACGCCACACGAACGCATGTTTTCTATCTGGTCCCGTTCGAATGCGTTATCAAACGCTATACGAACGCGAACCTTCTGTTTACCATTCGAACGCGTATACGAACGCCGCACGAACGCCCACAGTAAACAGGTCCTCCTGCATCACATCACGACATGTCTATCTTAGCATATAGTTATCTCTTTTTACCTTATGCATTTGTATTACCTCTTTAGTTATCTATTTCTATTATGCGCTTAAGTGTCTTTCCCTAATATGCATGCTTGTATGAATGCTATGTGTTTGCGCTTCTGTGCCTACCAATGTGAGATTGTATGTCTTCCGTATGTCAATATATCTTTATGCATGAATTCAGACATAGATTATATACAAATAGGTTGTATGCAAACATGAAAAATGTGTTATATGTAAACTTAGATATGAGCTTTGTACCTATGCATGCGAACTTATGAGTAAATTATCCTTGGAAATATGTTGCTTAGGCTTGGTAAGATTATTGCACAAATCATTTTATTACAAGTGCCATAAGTAAGGGACCATTCCGAACCCAACGGTTTGAGGTCTTCCCTTGCGAGGGGTGAGTGCGGCCTTAAATCTTTGTCCCGGTTTACACCGGGTGGCGACTCCATTATTCTCCGGTTTAGTCCCCTGTGGGCTACTCCCTACTCTCAACCGGGCCACGAGCCCGGAACAGCATGCGTTGCCCAGTTTGTGTTCCCACAGGAATCCATTTCGGATATCATGACACTTTTCCATGATAGGGAGTCGATACCTTGTATCACTTCCTCATACGTAGTCAGTTGGTATACCTCAAAAGATTAACATCTTTATGAGGTGAGATCAGAAACCCATACCCCAGATTGTTTTCTGACTCTCTCCGACATACGTGGTTCTTGTGTATTCGAAGATTAATGTTATAGTTTCATCATTGATGAACTATTTATGTTCTATTAAGGATCGGTGCCTAGAACAGTATCACTCCGATTTTCATCGAGTTTTACTATCCTCCCACTTACCACTGCATATCGATATTCCTCTTAGGAAAACCGCATGGTGAGCAACAATTACATTTTTCTCATGTGAGTTGTATAAGTATAATACTTATGGTATCCCTAGGCTAACCTACAATTGGCACTTATCCAATTTGGGTTTTATTTTGGTATCATCCAAACACATGCCTAGCATACCCAAATATTCAGGAATGAGAAACCCAGTTTCTTTCCTGTTCATACCTAATATGAAATCTGTCAAACAGATTATTATGGAACCTTCAAACTGACGTGTTCCGGGAGGAGTCCTCATTTGAAAGAATACTTTACTCTTTCAAGTATATTAGAAACTTATTGCCTAAGTATTTTCCATTACGGTCTTACCGTGATGGTATAATACTATAGCTGATCTGTTTGTCTATTTCGTGTCAAAACTGTAAAAGTTTCTGATTTGTGTTCTTCAAAAGAAACACATAACCATAACGCGATGCCACATCCGTATAGGTCACGAAATATTCATATCCACCTCTAGCCTAGCTAGACATGGGCCCACTTGCTTCACTGTGAACTAGGGCTTACAGATCAGTGGCATTTGCACTTTTACCAAGTAAATAGTGTTATAGGCACATTGCCCAATAAACTAGATTCGTAGACTTTATTTGAATATGATCAAATTAGTCCTAGTATCCACTCTTCAAAAGTGTGGATATACGATTCCTGTTTTATTGTGTCCCAGACAACAATGCCACAATATGTTTCTTTTGATCAAATCAGCTTGAGCTATTTGTTTGTCATTTTATATGTTTGAGATATTATTTATATTCAAAATATAAATTCTGTCATTCACATCTAATGTGTTTATCTCAATATCATCTTTATATAATAAAACACTTTAGTGTTCTAGAATATAAATGAAGGGGTTATTTAGGGGGTGAATCCGGTAACGCAGCGGAAGCGGTGAAAATCCGATTTTCAGATTTCAAAACTTTTTCTCAGATTAATTAAATAAACATATTTATTTAATATTCCAATAATCAAATTATGAAAATAAATTCAATAAAACAATTTTAAGTGAATTTACCAAATTACCCTTGCTTTGTATTTTTGTCCGTTTTAGTCCGAAATTGATCCAATCAATTTTGAATGATTCTAAATCATTTCTAAGATGAACTTATGATGTTCAAAACATCAAAACACCAAAGCAAGCAAAATCCCCAAATTTTAATTTCTTGGCCGAGAGCTTCAAATGGAGGGGCATTTGTGCCTTTTGTCATTTCATGCTTCAAAACTCATCCAAATGTATTCCAATCAACATGAAACTTTATGTGCATAATATACACACCCAAATGCACAACATATCTCAAAAGCCCCAAATTTAGAATAGGTTATGAACCCTAATTTTTCAATTTCCACAAATTGGGCAAATTAGGCCATTTACATTAAATCAATTGTTTCAATCATCAATCTTTCATCTAATTCAAGTCTCAACAAATGAAACAACTCAAGATCAAATCTAGGTCATTTAAGAGTGGGTCAACAACTCTAGAATAGCAACATGGTTTCAAAAACCCTTAAAAGAATACTTATAACTACCATAGTTACATGCTTTCTTCATCACACATGCACAACACTTTCAAACAAATTTCCATCATCAAAAACACAAGAAATAAAGAAAAGAATAACTTAAGAAACTCACAAGAAGTAGCCTAGATCCTAAGGAACAAATTCCTTTCTAATAGTAAGTTTGAAAAACTTACAAAATCCAAGCTTTTCTTTAAGTTTATCTTTTTCTCCTTCACTGTTCTTTCTTTGTCTTTCTTCAATGGAGTTTTGTTTTTGGTAAAGTGTATTAGGTTAGTAAATTGAAATGAAATGAAAACAATTTATATTAGGGCATAACATGCCTTGGCCGAAATTGGCTAGACCAAATGCAAAAACATAAATTTCAATTTCATTTCACTTTAACACTTTATCAACTTGCATAAATATCTAATAACACTTTAATGACATTTATTTAAAGTCAACAAAGGCAACTTAATCATTTAATCAAAATATCCTAATGTAAAATATTTATATTTTAATTAATTTAATCATTTAACAATTAAATAATTAATTAATTAATCAAATACAATATATTAAATATATGTATAATATTTACATTAAATATTAAAAACATATATTCATTTAGGATAAAAGTCAAATAACTCATTTTGACTATTAATTAATGTGTATTAAATTAATCAAGTATTAATGTAAACACAATAATTACGTAAATGACTATCGGGTCCCTTTTGCACGTATCTTGTGTTTAACCTTTAAACGACTTTATAAATAATCAATATTATTTATTTAATGTTGCTCTAGTGCTCTACGAGTATGTTTCATTATTGAGACTCTCTAGGTTCAGGTATATCCGTCACAAAATCTAATTTCGTGTCCATAATCTATCCACCCGTAGATTATGACGATCACGGATAATCTCGCTGAACCATACAGGTCGAGGTCATCGCAAATGTATAATTCCTCCGTCACAGGTATCCGGATAAATCCCAGAGATATAGATGTAAACATCAAATCTCTATCGGGATTATCCAGTCGATTATTCCATCAGCAATCTCAAAAAGAATGTTTAGAACTAGCTTCTAAACTTACCACGGGCCCATGGTTTTATCTGATTGCTAATCATATGGACTACCTATGCTCTGGTACACAGAACTGACGGATCCTATCTTGATACACATAGGACACCATGAGGATCTATCTACACCCAACGAACAGGCGGAGGTCTGATCTAAATAGATCGGTGACGTGACTGCCGTCTAAGTGTAGAAGATGTCTCATGTGCCCACAATGGCATCTCAAGTCTAAGAATCACAAGTGCTACTCAACCCAAGAAGATTCTTATTGACGCTGGTGTACCATCCATTAAGAATCTTCGGTGAGTCGTTCAGTGTTTATCCGCTATAAACACCTACACGTCTATACTAGTCTCCAAGACTAATGGTTCATTGAGAAACCATTGGAATCATATATTCCAGTATACGACATGTACCGGTCTCAACGGGTTTACTATACTGACCAAGTAGTGTAAACCTTGACCAGGAACTGTCTGAGAATGACAACGTCATGATACATCTCAATGTCCGTTGCGACGCTTTTGCAACTGTATCATGACTAATCATTCTAGGGTCATTACGTCTTTACCATATAGAAATATAGATTATATTATAGAAACTGCATATATTATTCATAATAATAATGTTTTACAACCGGGAATTGGCGCTCTGAGCACCAACCCCAACAATAAAGGTTCACCCGCAGCGGGTCAAGCACTGATATAAAGATAATATATCTTGTTAAACTAGTTACATTATAACAGTTCCCTAATTTAAGTACACACTCGAGGGTAGTTCCTAAACTTAGGTATCTACGGTTAAAACAATGACTTTCGTCCGTTTCCGATCCGCAGATTAAATCTCAATTGAGGTCAGTATCCTGCTCATAGCAGATTCTGAACATCAATATATATACGTACCACACTAAGTATTTAAAATCCATTTTAATACTAGTAGTGAACATAATGTGACAAACATATTTGAAGTTAGAGCCTTGCCTATCTTCAATTCCTTCATGTCTGCTTTGTCCAAACGGCAGTCACGCTTCCGCGATCCCGTTTGCCACATTTAGGCAGACATTTTGGGATATGTCCTTTATCTTCCCAGAAGATTATAATGATTTTGCCTTTGCCCTTTTTCACATTCCAGAAGCCTTTGGCCTTCTAGAAAATCGAAGTAAGGTGCGCCTTGCGCTACTTGGCCTTATGGCAAACTTTGACTTTGTCTCCTTGAGAATAGTCATTAACTCTCCAATAGTTATTATTGCAATTTTAGTACTTCTAAAATCTAATTATAGATTTATGAAGATCCTTCAATTTCTTTATCATACTTTAAGGATCTAATCCTTAGTTCTGATTCAGAATTAAGGAGTCTACTGCGGTAAGTATAATGGATTAAGCACTTAAGTTATCATCACATGATCTTCCAAAGATTATACTCTACTGTTTGCTTAACTCCGGGCTTTAGGCCTAATATGGTATTTTATCAAATAAAGTAACTTATTATTTTCCAGGACCATCCTGAAATTTTATTCCCTATTTGAAAATTAAACCATTTAAATACATTTTCCCTAGGATTATGTTTTAATGTCAATCTTTCAATTTTATCTTGATTCTAATAGTTCAACTATTTAATCAATGATTTAGGTACTATTTATTATAATGATTACAATAGTCCAACTATTTAATCAACTATAATTTAATAGATTAACATCAATTATATTGATTACTATAATCCAATTATAAAATCAACTATAATGAATAGTTTGAATATAGTCCAACTATTTATTAAAACAACATTTAAATATTAGTCCAACTAACATTTAATTTATTTGACGAATGATTTGTTTGAGCGCGTATGGCGAGTAATTGAACGAGTATTGCAAATTCAATTCTTGCCTCCCACTATTTTTCGGCGAGCCTCTAACCCTCTGTCGAGTACTCGGGAAACCGCGTTTCCTAGTGGGCTAGGATCCCGTTAAATATCACATAATCTTGACTTTGGCCAACAAATTGTATGATAATTAACTAGGTAGATCTCTAAGATCGATTGGATCCAATCCATTCCTAGATCTGGTAGGAGGACATCCAAGTCCGAAACATATATCTTATATATGCCCAATACATCCAATGCATTACCTAACCATTTTCCTCTGAATCAACTAAGCCTTGGCTTTGGCACAACAAACTTAGTGATCCCAGTTAAGCGCGACCCATTGACCATGGAAAGCTTCGTAATCAATGTCGATGGACAAGAAGTGGTCTTGACTTTGGCCAACAAACCACAACTTGGACAAGACCAATATGGAACAAAGCTCTCGTGATTCAAACACATCCTCGACGGACAAAGGCCTTGACTTTGGCCAACAAGCCAATGCCAGTCTCGGATCTTGAGTGAGAATCACTCAATGGAAGGAAGAACGCTTAATATTTTGCGAGGGTTTTTCGAGTGCAAATTGGCAACAAATTTATTATCTTTGTTAAGTTATCATCATCATACACCCTTAAACATGCATTCTAAACACATAATAAAGCGCGTATAAATAAAATAATAATGATATGCGGATGGATACTTTACACATTGATCCTAGATCAAATCTCTCCATTTTCTCTCTCCCGCTAGCACAAGTATTTACTTCTACCCGTTACACTACACTTCTAAAGAAACCTCATTTACATTGAGGGGAATAGGTGAGAAGAGAATACAAAGAATAATGAGGTATAAGGCTGGACACGCAGGTCCAATTAATAAATCAAATTTATTACAACAATTTCTAAAATTGTCCCACCCATCTAATATCCATCCGATATACATTATTCATGCATCGCAACCATGTATTCACACAAGCATGTTATCAATCAATCTAATCAAATTAATTATTCTGATAATTAGTGATTATCCAATGTTCAAACAACGATTTGATTTTGCGCGAGTCAAACTCGTTTTGCGAATAAGTACTCAAAGTACGAATTCTCGAATTAAATTAAACTACATCATTAAATCCAATTTAATATGCATTCAATTCTAATTCGCTATTTAATTCCAAATTAAATACTACACTTTAATTACGAACCTTTACGACTTAAATTCTAAATTTAATCGTTACGGGTCTCAAGGCCCGATTAACGTCCAAAGTTAATTTAATTAAAGTCCAATGGGCTTTTAATTAATTTCTTAAGGCGTGGACTTTTGGTCAACTCGGGTCAAACCGAATAACCAAAATCCAATCCGGGAGTTACCCCATAAGCCCATAAATCAATTTAGGCCAATTAGGCCCAATTAAACTTTAAAGGTTCATTAAGTCGCATTTGGGCTTTATGGAAGCGGTTTTGGGCCCAATTGGATCCAACCAATTTTGCCTAAACCCAACTTTGTACAACAAAGCCCAATAAGCCCATTTACAACATTAAAGCCCTAATCCAATTTTAAGGCCAAACATAATTAAACACAAAAATCCATTTTCACATTTAATTAACCTAAAGTGTATATCATGATTAATCACCCAAATTAACATTTCTAAAACATCAATTTATACAATTAGTCATGCTCATTTTCATCATCACATGTCCAACACATTTTGATTAAAATCAAACCCATATTACATGCTCAAAGTCTCCGCAAGGGAGGGGATTTGTGTCCGATTCGAATTCAATCCAATTAATTCCACAATCGACATTAAATCACATTCCGGAATGATTCTAACTCATCCAATGAATCAAAAATCAAAAATCCAAGACTAAATTGGGCACTTCTCATTCGGCCAAGCCTACTCAATTTGGGGAAAAATGTTCCAAACACAAATTCATGAAATTGATCCAATCAATATTCAATTAAACATGTATTAAGCATACTCAAACATCCATTCATTCAAATCATACTCAAATACAAATTACCCCAATTTTAAGCCCTAAACTTTTTCATGCTCAAACCTTGCTCTAGATGCCATTGTTGGTTTCTATTAAGGTCCCAAGATCAATAATAAGCATGAAATATGTGCGAATATAAATTGAAGAAGTTGCGGAATACTCACATCGAACGGTTGAGCGACGCGGAGGCAACAAAATCTGATTTTGGCCACTAGTACATGCGGCAGTGAGCTGCTCACTGGTTCCACCATTTGCGCCCATTTGGATCATCTTCGTCAAGCTCCGAGCTTCGTCTAACGATTCCCGGCTCATGGGTAGACTTCCATATCACATTCGCATGTCTAGTAAGTGTGCTAGCACTCAAGAAATTTGCCACAAATTTCCAACTATTGCTTCCCACTGCTCACGGTTTCAAGAAACTAGAAAACATAAAGTTTTAGCCCATTTGGGCGTGAAGAGAAAGAGATGAGAGAAAGAGAGAAAAATTGTGTGATGTGTTCCAAATTTGTGTATCTTATACACAAAAGTGAATTTCAAATTCATTTAATGTGAATTTCGCTTTCAAAAAGTCAAGAATTTAATGCTCCATCCACTCACATCAATCAATCCATCAAGTTGTCAAGTCACATCACTCAAAGTGACTAATGATTTGAAGTTTGATGCGACTAGCGATTTGACGCTTGATTTGACTTGCGTGCCGCATTCGAATTCGAAATGAAAATTATATTAAACTGTTTAATATAAACTTTTCAAATTAAATTTTAAATTAGATAATCATGTTTAAAGTTTAACTTTAAATATATGTTAAATAAATTAATAATTTATTTTCAAAATTTTAAGTTTTGATTTAATAGTGTTAAATTTGATTTCAAAAGATATTTTTAGATATACGATATCATTGATTTTTTTTTTTAAGATATTCATGATATCTTAAATCATATTCTATATTATAAAATTAGCCCTAATGGCCGAAGTTTGCAAGAATTGGAGGGTTAAAATTATAACTTTTATTTACAAAAAGTTACCAAAAAATCTAACAAAAAAAAAGTAAAATTGGTTTTCTTTTTATGTTAAGGTTTTCATTTTTCGAAAGAGTTAGAAAACTTCAATGTCGAGAGAAAATTAAAGTGTGACTTTCTTTTTCTAAATAGTTTAGAGGAAGAATTTTTATTATGAGTTAAAGAGTTCAAAATCCGGTTTCTTGATGGTGAGTTATAACATAGAAGACTGAGTGGTATCACAATAGTCTCGATTCACTGCCACACTGTTATTCATGGCAGAAGCAGTTTTTTTGGGACTTGAATTCATCTTCTTCTTATTTTGGGATCAAAATTGCAGTGTCCAATCACTGAAATGGGGAAAAGTATAAAAATTTTCGAATTCAATCCTGAGTGCCTAAAGCATTTCCACTGCACGTGGTGTATTTCCGACAAAGGGTTATTGGGAAACAACTTCAGAAGCCTAATAAAATATTCAGGGTTTAATGATTAAGAAACGATCATAAAAGGAATTACTGATGAGTTCACGAGGAAAAATCTTCTTGTTATCATAAAAGGTGTTAACACTACGTGAAAATAAACATATCTTAACAGATAATACATAATAGATTTTGAGAAAAAACACTTATATCACATAATCTGAAAGACTCATACATAATATTTTTTATCACGAGATTTATGACAGACTAATAATAGAAATTTTATTTATCACGAAATTTTATGATGGAGTTATGATAGAACTTTCTTTATCACGAAATTTATGACGGACTTATGATAGAAATTTTCTCTATTATAAAATTTATGATAGGATTTAAGTTTGACTCAATTGAAAACAAGATTGATAGTAATTTTGGGACACAAAACGCGATCATTTTAATCAATATTATGGAATTATTGGAGTTCGACATTATGGATCAATTTGGTCCCATGTTAGCTCGATATATTAGAAGAAACCATGTGATAATTGGATAGTCTAATTATTAGCTCATATGGATAATTAAATATTTGTGTATTATTTAATTCTTTGTATTAATTATTAATATTATTTATAATTAGATATATCACACATGAAAATTATATTAAAATGTTTAATATAACATTTTCAAATTAAATGATTATTAGATAATCATGTTTAAAGTTTAAAAGTTAATCTTAAAATTAATATTAAATAAATTAATAATTTATTTTCAAAATTCAAATTTTTGATTTAATATTTTTGAATTTGATTTCAAAAGATATTTTATAATTATGGCATTATTAATTTGATTTTAAAAGATATTTTAGGATATATAATGTCATTGAATCTATACTGTTCAAGATATTATTCATGATATCTTGAATCAAATTCTTGATTTAACATTAGTCCTAGCGGCTGAATTTTTGCAAGAGTTGGAGGATTAAAATTATAATTTTTAATTAGAAAAAGTTAACCGAAAAAATCTAACTGTAAAAAGAAAAATTGGTTCTCTCTTTAAATTAAGGTTTTCATTTTTCTAAGGAGTTAGAAAAACTCCATTGTTAAGAGAAAGTTAATGCATGTCTTTCTTTCTCTAAATAGTTAAGAGAAAGAATTTTCACTGTGAGTTAGACTGTCGATATTTCGATTTTTTTAAATCATAATATGAAAGACCGAGTGGTATCATAATTCACGATCATATTATTATTCACGACAGTAGCAGTTTTTTGGGACTTGAATTCATCTTCTACTTATTTTGGGATCAAGACAATCATTGTATTTGTTTTGTGAATTGAAATTAAAAAAAAAAAAGAAAAAAAAGAAATTGCAATGCGGAAAAGTAGAAATTTTTTCTTGTTCAATCTTGAATACCTGAAGCCTGCACATCGTGCATTTCCGGTAAAGAGACATTAAGATACACCTTCTGAAGTCTAATAAAATATTCAGGTTTAATGATTACGAACATTCATAAGAGGAGTTAATGAGTTCATGAAGAAAGATCTCCTTGTTACTGTAGTATGTGTTGACAGTACGTGAAAATAAACCTACCTTAACAGATAATATATAATAAATTTTGAGAAAAAAATTCTTATATCACATAATCTGACAGACTCATGATAAAATATTTTTTATAATGAAATATATGACGTATTTATGATTTAAATGTTGTTTACCACAAAATTTTATGTTGGAATTGTGATAATATTTTCTATATCATGAAATTTATTATGGATTATGATAGAAATTTTTCTATCACAAAATTTATGATAGAATTTAAGTTTACTCAATTGAAAACGAGTTTGACCGTAATTTTGAGAGACTAAACGCGATCGTTTTCATAAATAAATATTTTAAACATATTTTTTAAAAAACAAAAAATTACATTTCAAAACGCAGCGTCGTGCATAAGTATATAAACAACATAATTTTTACCTAAAAGTAACACGTGTTTTTTTACTCAATCCTCTCTCACTTTCTCACTGGATCGTTGTAGTCTCACAGACACACACTCAAAGCTCTCTTTGTATAAATGAGATAGAGGCTAAGGAAATATAAAGCCGATAGGGACAGCGGATTTGATGTTATTTTTTTTTGAATCGTTAGAAATCTTATAGTCAAATTATTTATTCCGGATTTAATTAGAAGAAATATATTCTCTAAATTTGATTCGAACACGAGAGCTGAATATAAAATCCTAAATCTTATAGCACCAAATCACATCCCAGACAAAAAAAAATAATAATAATAAACGCAAAAATTGAAACGGGTTCCACGAATTTGAAGACTTTGACTATTTTTATTTTAAGTCAGCCACGCTTGCCGAGTCATCGTCAATCCAACGTAGCAAGAGGGTGAAGCAATTTTGTTCAATTTAATTTAATTTAATTTTTTTATTATCTGCTATTTGTTCAAATTTGTCTTAAAGTTTTTCAAGTTGTCGAATGCATATGGGATTGAAAGGTGGTGTTGTTGAGTAAGCTTGATAGTATATGCATTGGACATGTTCGAAGAAATGTCTGAGCCAACTAAAAGTTATTCATTGTTGGAATGGGACAAACCAATTTAGGTTGCATGTATTATAAGGAGATTTGCTTGACTTTACTGTGCTTGGTTATTTGGTCACTTCACTATTTTGTATTTAATTTTTTTCTTCATTTCCAGGTTTCAGGGGTTGGGCTAATATCCTTTCCCCTTCGGCAAGGAGGAGATAGGAGCGAGTCTGAGCGTTATAAGTCGGGTAAGGTAATCCGTTAATCTCTTTCTGAAATAGATCTCTTTTCTGATCCTGATCTGATTTATCCCATAAAGGTAAATCAAAGTGTGCTTTTTCCATCTCTTTTGCTTAGCTTGGGTCTTTAGTAGGCTTGGGAGAAATATGTTTCAGGCTCCTAGTGATTCAAGAAAGGGAACCAAACCAAGACTACAGTCTATTGCGGATCTTCACTGAAATCATAGGAAGCAGAGAGGACTGGATCTGGATACCATAAGGCACATGCAACAACATGAAAAGCGTCGGAAAAGAGGATTTTATCTTCTTTTTATCTCCTTTTGATGGTTGAGATTTAGCCACACATCATGCAATAAATCTAATGATCATTCTTTTGACATCATATTAATAAATTTGTGAAGCCAAGCCAAATTACAAGCCAAAAATAAAATCATTTTTTTCTCAAACTCATCAAATCAATCAGCTCACTTCTCATTTAACAAACAACAACAAAAAATGAAAAGCTCACTTCTCATTTTTTCCGACGCGGTTTTGGTCCATTGTGGGTTGCTGGTTCGTGAGCTGAAATTGGTGGGTTGGGTTGCTGTTCTGGTGTTGATGGTTCTTGACCTGAAATTGGTGGGTTGTATTTGAAGGGTTTGTATAAGTGAAAAATATAAAACCATTAGTATTTGAAGCTCTGGTGTTGCTTGTTCCTGGTGGGTGGGTTGTATTTGAAGGGTTTGGTCCAATTTACTTGAAGATCTGGGTTTTGGCTCGACGTTTAATTGCTGCACGATTTTGGTCCAGTGTACTTGAAGGGTTTAAGATCCAATAGTTGATTATTGTATAAACAACAACATAAGATAGCTGATTATCGTGTTTTGGTTGTTGTTGGTTCATTGATTTGTCATTTCTTCTGATTTTTGTTCTGTTTTATTCTGTTTGGCTGTTCTGGTTCATGTTCTAGAGTTGGTTGATGTTCTAGTGCCTGTTTTGGAGTTGGTTGTTGTTTGAAGAGTTTTTGTTGTTGTTGGTTGAATGCAATTTGGTTTGGTGAATATATCTTGTTCCATAATATTTTTGATCTAGTTATTATTTGCTATAACTTTTGATATGTATGGATGACAGGTTGGTACAAAGTACCCAACAAATGGACTTGTACATCATCCAACTTTGATGCGTATATTATATCCTCAAAGGTTTGCTACACAATCTCATCTAAGGGTGATTGGTTATATATGTTTATTAATTAGCTAGAGTAATATGTAATTTGTGGTTGCTAAATGATTTTCAAAGTGATATTGACATGTACTTGTAGAGGGTGGCCCAGAAGAGAAAATGATAGAAATTAAGGCCACTAAGTATGCACATCAACAGTATAACCTATCAAGGTGATAGTGATTCAAATTGCTTCCAAAAAGCCATGGTGTTTGCCCATAAGCAAGTGTAATATTATTGACAATTGAAACAAGCACTGAGTTGAAGTAGTATCACATGGCTAGCAAGGTCCACGAAAGAGATATAGCCAGTGATCTCATACTCAATGTGACTAAGATGAAAAGATCAACTGATCCAAGGAGCAACTACTGCAAGGCCACCCAATGGAATGTGATGGGTAGAGTTTTTTTTTTATAATTTATTAGTCCTTTAACAGAGTCATCAACGGTAACTCAGCTGCAGCTCAAGTAAGGATCATTAGTATCAGTAATTCTTCTTTTCTATCATGGTCTACTTTTTCTAAGGGTGTGCAACGGACAACGGTTCCGGGTAGACTCGGAATCGAACTGGAAATTAGGTTTTGGATCCAGAACTGATTATTTTAAGGTAGGTTCCGGTTCCAAAAATGTGGAACCGAAAAAAATGGTTCTGGTTCTGGTTTTACACTTTAAGGAACCAGAACCTACACATGGAACTGAAAATTAGAACTTATTTTGGAATTGAATTTTTTATTTAAAGGATTATCCTCGCCGATCAGACATACTTGCTTTCTTAAGCTTGTGTCAAGGTTCTCACTCTGGAGTAAATTTTTTATAGAGCTCACACCTATTAGAGTAAACAAAAAACATGTTCATGAATATTGTTTCAGGTTACATATCTAACATTTATAATTCAAAGACCAACAATTGAAATACAAAAACATATTGAAAACCTTTATAGCATTTTAGGGATATTTATGTTTAGTGAACTTGAAGATGTTCGGATTTTTTATGGTTGCAGTTTAATGTTTAGGGATTTGCAATTTCTATTTCTTTAATGCTATAATTTTATAATTTAACCGGAAATATTGATATGTTTTAATAATATTATTATATTTCTTGGAAAAAATCTGTGATAGAAACATATTATCACATCTTGTGACAGAATATTAATTTATACGGTATTTCCCAACAAATAAACAATGACAGAATAATGATAGATTTATGGCGGTAAAAATTATCACATGACGTGATAGATTTTTATCTATCACAAGATATGATTGTATTTACGATGACAAACAAAACTATCATAAACCCCCTTAAATAACAGTTTTTTTATTGTCAAGGTAGTTTTTCTTTCTTTCTTTCTTTCTCTCTCTCTATCTTTTTTTATTTTTTTTTTTTTTTTTTTTCGCGTAGTGTGATTATCAAACTCAACAATTGGTTCCGTCATTGGAAAGAAAGTTCGTGACAATGATTTTCAGTGGTAGCGATTGGTGATTTCGATTTGAGCTCCGTTGATGGCTTCCTTCTTTCGTGGTTTTGTTTTTGTTTGCGAGATTTTTGTGCGCGAAGAAGAAAGAGAAACGTGTAAGGTTCAAACCTCCTGAGACAAAGTCCCAGCAAGGGGTGTTTGATTAAGTGAATAAGCCTCCAAAGGGCGCAAGCACACAAATTACAGTCCTAAAAGTTATAGAAACTAAAAGATAAAAAAATGCTCGTTTAAGTCTTCATTTGATTGTCATTTTCTCTCTGTCCGAGTGAGCTTTTATAGTGAAACTTGTAAATTGCTTGGGCGGTCTCAGTATCTCCCTGCAGCTGCTGGATTGTGCCTTTAACCGTTGGGCTGTCCGTCTCAACTGCTTGATCGTGGGTTGAGCTTTTATAGTGAAACTTGTAAATCGCTTGGGCAGTTCCAGTATCTCCCTGCAGCTGCCGGATCGTGCCTGTAACTGCGTGTCTCAACTGCTCGGTTGTGGAGGGAAAATCGTCCAACTATTGCGATTGTGGAAGCAACCGCATCATGCATTTTCGTCCTAACCGCTACTTCGGTCGTCTCGACTCTTCATCGCTCTACGCTCTATCGTCCTTCCTCCCTTCGTTCTTTCCTTCGTCTTAGGGCGATTTTGTTCTAGGGAGACATTATTTCCTTTGTCAACAATTTTCCCCCAAGTTTACCATGATTGAACCGGAAGTGGAGATCGAGGTGAACTTCTCCGGTCTTCCATCGAAAAGGCGTATAGATTGGAATGATAGAAAATTGTACAGTAATTCCTTTTTGTTCTAGGGTGATTTTTTTCATCCAGGTTCGTTCTTCCCTCGTGCAGGGAAGACCACCACGCCAACCGAGCCAGTTTCCTGGCCGATCCCCAGTCCAGAGAACCCGTGAAGCCGATGAGTGTGAGACCCTCTGCGCAGAGGTATACGATCCGCCATTGTCTCCGGTCGTCACCCATCCACAACCTGGGGATGCAGTACCTTCCACACAAAGGACTCTGGTCAGCTGTCGCTAACGGACATAGTCCATCCACACCATTACATTCCATTTCACACCTCACGCCGTGTGGATGGCCGTTAGCTAATCTCTTTACATTCCATTTCACACTTCATCGAAAAGAAGCTTTCGCTTCTGATGGCATTTGTCTCATGCAGATCTTGTCTCTTTCTTGAGTTTCTTCTGTCTCTCCTGATCTTTTCTTTTTATCTTATGGAGTCTGTTTGGTTACAGAGGGCCAAACTGTAATGTTTTGAGTAAGATCAACCCTTAAATGGGTGGTTGGGAAACCCTACAAATTACTTCTTCAACCTTCCTCTTTTTATATACTCCTAAGTCATGATACTGCTTTCACGTGGAGCGTTTTTTCCTATGTGTTACCTGACCAATTAGGGGGGCTCCCTGCTCTAGGTCTGGTTTTTTGCCGAAAGTAAGCCTGCGGCCTGATGGTCTTGTCATATCAATTTTATCTTTACTGCTTGTGCTAATAATGGAAACAGCTTGGGCGATGCCCCTAGAGGATGTAGTATTGACATCTGTCCTTGACCGATTTTGGAAGTCGATGCTAAGATTTTGAGTTTCGGTCGATCTGCTGGAGGCCGATGCTGCAAGATCGAGCGAGGTAAAACCCGGGTGGAACTCTTCGCACCTGTCGGGCTTCCTTTTAGAGTGCTTCGTGAACCTGTCACTTCTGTAATAAATGCGCGGCCTTTTCCTATGCGTTTCATCACGAGGCCCATTTAAGAGCCGTTTTTACATCATTTCCGTGTTTCCTTCCGTCGCTCGTCACTTTCGCAACGAGTTGCATTCGAACACCTTTCTAGGGCAACCTTTCATCCTTTTCTATTTTCCCGCCGCTTTCACTTCTCGACAATTCGTATTGCGACACCTGTCTCAGGTTAAGCCATTCGTCTGTTACATAAGGATTCATCCCATTCTAGTCTTCACTTTACCTTCGAATTCCTCTGAAACTTCACTTTTATTGCATTCTCGACCTTCTGTTATCAATGGCCTCTTCATCTTCTGCTCCCAAAACTAGCGCCTCAACCTTCGCCGATTATAAGATGGCGCTGGAATCTTCTTCTGTGGGCACCTTCGGAGTTCACACTCTTGATGAGAATTTTGGCCAGTGTGCTATTGGCCCCATCTTCGTTGAAGATGACACTATTGCAACGACTCCGTTGGCTCAACAATTCCCGTCTTCTTCTGGCCTCCCATTCTCTGAGCCACTTAACATCTCCCCTTTCGTTCAGTCCAATCCGCTTCGCACCTGGCCCAAACCCGATACGGCATTCGAAGCCTGGTTTCAACGTATGCTGTTGCATGCGGATACTCGAGCTTTTTTAGACAAACATCACCTTCTTCCTTTCATTGAGCTTTCATAAGCTTTGCCCCATTTTGATCGTAACTTGTTTCCTATTTCTTTGCTCTTTTGGTCTTCTGAATACAATGTATTCATTCTTCCGGTCGGGCCCCTCACCATTACCCTTCGTGATATCGGTGCTCTTACTGGACTGGCCCCTCTTGGAGTGACCATTTCGGCATGTACAAACTTCTGTTTCCCTCCTCCTTCAATGGACCCTTCGTCATTTTCATCATATTCTTCTTTTCTTCGCACGTTTTCGAAAACAACTGGTCTTGTTTCGATGTTAGAGCGAACAGTTTTCCTTCATTATTGGCTGTGCAAATATATCATTTGTGTGCCTAGCCAAAAGCCTGTGGTGGGCTATCTCCATATCTCTTCCGACCTTGCCCACGGCCGTCACTTAGACCTGGCCTCCTTTTTACTGGCCGCCATATATCGGGGATCGGCCGTCCTCCAGAAATAACTTCGGTCGGGGGCATCACCCATTACCTCTGGTCCCCTGTGGCTCGTTCAACTCTGGTTGAGAGCTTATTTCCCTGTCTTTGGCACAATTGATTCAACTCACCCTTATTCTTGTGTCGGTCTTCTTCTTTCTCAACTTGGGCCATCTTCTTTCTCCCATCGCGCTGTTTTTGAGTATTTCTACACTCTTCCTCGGGTTCCTTCTTTTTTCCCTTTTTCTGTGTCGGATAGCCCATCCTTCGTCCATGACCTCCCTCTTTCGGAAGAGGACAAATCAGGTCTTCGCATATGGCGCCGGTTTTTATGTGGTCTCGACCTGATTCAAGACATCATGACTGGGGCCAATGGCAAGGTCGGAGTAGAGGTGTACTCATCCAACTTCGTTGCTCGTCAATTTGGCCTCGTTCAAGGGTGGCATCTCTCTCTCTTTCACACACGCTCTGCTTTGTCGGACCGTTTTAAGGTATTTCCAATCTCTGAAGTTGAGGATTCCTTGGCGGAAACTCGCTCTTTGATCTCTTCTTTTGTTATCGCTCCTTTTGCTATTTGCACGTCCGTTCATTCTTCTTTTGATCGTTTCTGGCCACCTGCCCGCGAACGATTTTTCTCATTGCCTTTCATGAGAGTTTTTTCTTCTATCCCTTTGTCCCCCAAGTCCTCTGAGCCAATGGGGTCGAAGAAGGCAACTGAGGCGTCTAAACCCAAGAAAATAAAGCTTGCTAAAAGGAGACAGCCTTCTCCCAGTCGTAGCTCTGATTCGGACGTGCTGCTAGTCCGTCTTTCTAAGGTATGAGTTTGAGACCCGTCTTCTTTTGCATATAAGTTTGATGTACTCTGAAATCATAGTTGTGTATCTTATACAGGTGCTTAGGATTGAGCCACCTTTCGCAACGCCCGAAACTGCGCGAAATCCGAGGGCTGAGGATAATAGGGGGTAGTGTTCACCAATCGAATTCCATATTCGGCTAGTAAATCTTTCACCTTCCCACCGTTTAATGAGGTGCCATGGTCTACCACTATTGTTTGTGGTATACCAAATCGGTGAATTATATATTCTTTTATGAACTTGATGATTTGTTCTTGGGAGATTTCCATACTGGGATAGCCTCCACCCATTTGGTAAAGAAATCGGTAGCAACAATGATGAAAATATGTTTCTTTCTTTATGCTGGGTAAATCTTCCCTATCAAGTCTATCGCCCATCCTATAAACGGCCACGGTTTAATGACCGGGATCGTCTCGGTTGCTGGTGCCCTTTGAATAGGCCCGTGCTTCCGACAAGCAATGCATCCTTTGGCATACGAGCTGCACAATTCTCCCATCTTTGGCCAATAATAGCCGCTTCGAATAATCAACCATCTCATCTTTATTCCTGCTTGGTGAGCCCCACAAACACCTTCATGTACTTCGGCCATGATAGTTTTGGATTCAGATGGCCCTACACATTTCAACAACAATCCATCTTGTCGTTTTTTATATAGTACATCTCCTGAGACTACGTAGTTCAGGGCTTTAAGTTTTAGCCTTCGGTCATTCCCTCCTTCGGGTTGTTTCAAAAACGTCTTGATTTCGCTTCTCCAATCGTCCTCCTTTTCGATTTCAACGGCTGTGACATTTGTCCCTTCCTTTCATCGCATCAGGGCCGGCTTCACCTCGTCGCTTCTATATATGCCATCTATGTTTGCTTGCTTGTACCCGGAAGCTGCTTGGGCTAAACTATTGGCCAATTCATTCTTTTCCCTTGGAACGTGTGCCAACTCTGCATGATCAAATCGCTCTACCAATTCTTTGGCCACATCCAATAATGCCATGACTGATGAGCTTTGGCATTTAAAGGCTCCTATCACTTGTTGGATTACTAGTTGCGAATCCCCCTTAATGGTTACATGGGTTACTCCCATGTTGAGGAGTATCTCCAACCCAATATCAAGGCTTCGTATTCGGCCTGGTTATTAGTACAATATTCGTTCAACTTGATTAAGAACCGAAATGATTCCCCTAATGGGCTGACTAAAACGATCCATATTCCAGCTCCTTTCGTTGTGCTTAATCCGTCGAAATACATCGTCCATGGTTTCAGGCTGCATTCGTCCAAATCCATTTCTATTTCTCTAATAGTGCTCAAACATGGGTGATCGGCCAAGAAATCGGCCAAAGCTTGATTTTTAACGGCCCTTTGGGGCTCATGTCGTATATCGAATTCTGAAAGTGACAGTGACCAAAACCCAATTCTTTGATGCAAGATAGGACGAGAAAACATGTATTTTATTATATTAATTCTTGTGATCAAATACACTATGTTCGGCCTAAGGTAGGCTCGTAATTTAGTGCATGTGAAATATAGAGCCAAACATAATTTCTCCATTGGAGAATAATTACATTCATAATTTAGCAATTGTCTGCTAATATAATAAATGGCTCTCTCAACGTTCATGTCATCATCTTGCGCGATCATCCCAGCTATGGAATGTTCTTCGGCTGATATGTACAATTTCATTGGCTTTCCTGGCACTGGAGGTACCATCACCGGCGGCTGTGACAAGTATTTCTTCAGGCTGTCAAAAGCTTGTGATGTTCTTCGGTCCAGACGAATTCGTCCTTGTCCTTCAATCTTAATAATGAGGAGAACACTTTTGTTTTCCCTGCATAATTGGAGATAAATCGACTTAAAAAAGTTAATTTGTCCTAAAAACCTCTGTAATTCTTTCTTATTTCGAGGTGGTATAGCTTCGGTGATCGATCGAGATTTATTGGTGTCAATCTCGATTCCTCGTTGGTGCACTAGAAAACCTAGGAAATTTCCTGCGCACACCCCGAAAGCACATTTGGAAGTGTTCAATTTTAGTTTAAACTTTCTCATTCGCTCAAAGGTCGTTACTAAATGGCTAAAATGTTTTTCCATGGTCACGGATTTTGCTACTATGTCGTCCACATAGACTTCTACAGATTCGCCGATCATGTCATGAAAGATCAAATTCATGGCATGTGCTTCAGCCTTATTTTTTCGCTCTGCTACATAGGCCATTAAACTGGCCTTGGAGGCCGCAAGGGCGACTTGCTCCTTATTCTGCTTGTTCTTCATTTAAATTGATGTGCATTGGCTCTCCAAAAACCACTGTGGTTGGTCTCGTCTGTGCGAACAAATCATTCAGCAGTCCCGCGGGGTACGGCTCGTCATTTTGAGCCACAATGGTCGGGTTTTCCCCTTCATTTATAACTCTGATCGGCCCATAATTCCCTTCGTACATGAAGTACTCGGCCGAATTTGTCTCTGCAGCGAAAGGCTTGTTGTCGGCATACACTATCTCCACTTCGTCCCTCTGGTTCCAGAAACTAGGCATTGATGAAGGGATGAAGGAATGCATCGGCTGCCGTGTATCCAGTCTCGTCCTAAGAGCATATTGTATGTTGTCGGCCCATCTATGACAAAAAATACTACTGTTTTCGTAATACTTCCCACTTGCAAGCCCAAAGGAATAACCCCTTTGGCCGTCATCGCCCCTCCATTAAAGCCGGTAAGAACCACTTCCGTAGGGAGGAGGTCTTCTTCTGACTTTGCCAAGCGTCCTAGCATCCTAACTGGTATTGCATTAATGGCCGCCCCATTATCAATCAACACTTTGGTGATAGGTATCCCATTAGCCTTTGCTTTCACGTACAGCGGTCGCAGATGCTTTGTCATTTGTGATGGTGGCTTTTGGAATATCACCTTCCCTGACAGACCTATCTCTATTGCTTGATCGCCCTCATTGTTAGCTTGAGGCGATTTCTCTTCTATGTCCCATCCAGATGGTAGCAACGTGGCTGGTGCACCTTGAGAGACGTTATTGACGGCCAATCTCCGTTTTTCGGCCCTGGTGATGGTCCATTTTACCTTAGGTGTCCTATACAAAACGAGGAATGGATATCATCCCAGACCTTCTCCCAACGTCCCGATTGCAGGATTGCCGGCCTCATACAATTCTTTGAGAAGCCAATTTTATGAAATTCCATTTTTCCTTGCTTCGATTTTGTTGTCTATCTCTTCTTCTATGTCAGTCATTTCCTCATCCGAAGCCTCCCTATCTGTTATTGAGAGCGCTGTAAATTCGGTTTCGTTGCCCTCATAGACGTCTTCGCTTGTTCCAGCTTCTCTGCTGTTATCCCCCTTGAATTTCACGGGCAACAAGTAATGGTTGGCCACAACCGGTGGCATACTGCCGAACTGAATGACGATAGGAGGTTCTTCGTCATCTGTTTCGTCCCACTTTTGCCTGTCAAACTTGATGCGTTCATCGTCGCTCATCACTGCTCTTTTTTGCTGTCTCTCCTTGTTCGCTTCTGATTTCTCCATGATGCGAGGGCTACGGCCCGTGGTGGCCTTTTCTTTGCCTTGTTGGCGCATCATCCGGCCATAGTTTCTTTAATGTCGCCTTAACTGCATCTTTGTCATTTCGTCCACGGGGGAATAATTCCTGCCTAGACGCTGTCCTGACAGTGGCCTTCGGTATGAATGCCATATGTTGGGCCGATGAATTTTCAGCCTAAACGTTCTTATAATTTGGATGAAATTTGAATTTTCCCCGTAGAATCTTGGGTCGAAAGTTCGTGGCTGCCATGCTGCTGACTCTTTCTTCAAGGGCCTTTCACAAGTCTCTTCTAACTCCCTCATCCATTCTATATTGTTCTTGCATCGAATACAAACATTCGGTCGTTCTCCGTGCTCTGAAGGTGCCATAATCCTCTCTAGAGCGCTTTGACGATGATGGTGCTGTCCTTCGTCTAGAACTAATTTGACCTTCGGCAGATTCATCTTGGCAAGGTCTGGGTTGATCATGTTCAATTCCACCGACTTTGGAAAATGGTTGCTATCCACTGCCATCTTTTTCTCGAACGTAATTCGTCCAGATTCTATGGCATCCTTTAAAATATTTCAAAAAACAAGACAATTATTAGTTGTATGAGACCATGCATTGTGCCACTTGCAATATTTTTTACTACCGATTTGTTCGGCTGTTGGCAACGTATGTCGATTGCTCAAACTAATTTGTTTATCTTTTATAACTGGTCGAATATGGCATCCACTTTAGTGATATCAAAAGAGAAGTTCCTACTCTTTTTATCGTTATTTTCATTGGCTTGGGGCTCCGCCCACGTCTTACAAATGTAAGGCTTCCCCTTAACCAATTCGGCCAAACATAAGTCGGCTGATTCAACGTCTACTTTGCCGATCTCATAATCAATGTTTCTATAATACGTCCCCTTACTCGAATTTTTTATTTGCTCCTATTCTCGTAATAACCGTTCATAACGTACCACACTAGTGGTGAGTTGGGGAAGGTCCCAAAACTCGCGATCCTGAAATTTCTTTTTTAGATCGAGATTGAGGCAACCTTGAGCGATTCTCACAAATTCCTTTTCGGGCAGAGGAACGTAACATCGACCTCGGGCTACCTTAAATCGCTGTAAAAATGTCTCGGCCCACTCTCCTGGCAATTGTCTTAGGTTTGCAAATCGGCCAAGGCTACTTCAGATTCGGCCTTGTAAAATTGCGCATGGAACAACTGTTCCATTTGCTGCCAACTTTCTACCGAATTGGCCGGCAGGCTGACATACCAGGAGAAAGCTACTCCTGACAATGAGCCATGAAATAACCTCAATTTGTGGAAATCATTGACTTCCCCACACTGAAGGGTAAATCGCCTTATAGTTCCATGGTAGAAACCTCCCCAGACCCCGTAAATAGGGAAAAATATGGTATTTTGTAGTTTCGAGGCCACAGATAAGCCACATCGATCCAATCAGGATACGGCTTCCGATATCTTGGCCGAATTGGCCGTATGCCTAGACCGAATTGGTCTTGAAGGATCTCGGTTATTTGTTCCCTTAATATATCGTTGCCATTAAATGGCACGACTATGGGCGGTGGCTGTGGTCCTCTCAAAAGTGGGACATAATCATGATTCTGCCCCTGAGAAGCCTGGATTCCTTGAGCCAACACCACTTCATGTTGTGCCATGCTTGGCCCTTGGGCATATTTGGCCCTAATTGTGGGCTGTTGCCCCCAGGACTTATTCCTCCCCTGAGAACCGTAGGGATGTTGGTCCCTTGCGCAGGAACATTACTAGGGCCGGCCTCCTGACTGCTTGGTGCAGGGAGAGGCGTGGTCGACGGCAGCGCCGTCCCGCCGTCCACACATTTGGCCATTAATTCATTTAACGAGCTTAGATGTTTGGCCATGTTTTCATAATGTGAGTTGCTAGTTGATACGAATTTGTCTATGACATGTTCAGTTTGAAGCCTAACATATTCGACAACATCCTGCGTAAATTCACCGAACAACACGCGTACCGCGTTAGGGCCGAGCTCCCTCATAGGTTCGTATCGACTAGCGTCTGCCAGACCCTCGAAATGACCGACTACGGCTGGAATGTGGGGCTGGATGGTTTGCTCCAGTCCCCCTTCGTCCACGCTCGAGCTAGTTCGAGCGTTTCTTTTCGGAGGCATCTCCACTATTTACACCAATTCTCCCACTGTGGTCGCCAAAAACTGTTTGCGCGATTTTTGTGCGCGAAGAAGAAAGAGAAACGTGTAAGGTTCAAACCTCCTGAGAAAAAGTCCCAGCAAGGGGTGTTTGATTAAGTGAATAAGCCTCCAAGGGGCGCAAGCACACAAATTACAGTCCTAAAAGTTACAGAAACTAAAAGATAAAAAAAATGCTCGTTTGAGTCTTCATTTGATTGTCATTTTCTCTCTATCCGAGTGAGCTTTTATAGTGAAACTTGTAAATTGCTTGGGCGGTCCCAGTATCTCCATGCAGCTACTGGATCGTGCCTTTAACCGTTGGGCTATGCGTCTCAACTGCTTGATCGTGGGTTGAGCTTTTTCATATTTTCTGAGTTTTTGCGTGAATTTAGGATTATGAAATTGGCGTGAATTTTTTTGTGGAGGAAAAGTGAATTTTTGTTAAGTCAAAGTGTTTTAGGATTCCTTCTAAAAAAAAAGTGTTTTAGGGTTAACAATTTTTGACAAAGGAAATAATGTCGCCCTATAACGAAATTACCCTAAGACGAAGGAAAGAACGAAGGGAGGAAGGACGATAGAGCGAAGAGCGATGAAGAGTCGAGACGACTGAAGTAGCGGTTAGGACGAAAATACATAATGCGGTTGCTTCCATAATCGCAACAGTTGGACGGTTTTCCCTCCATAACTGAGCAGTTGAGACACGCAACTCAACGGTTACAGGCACGATCCGGCAGCTGCATGGAGATACTGGAACCGCCCAAGCGGTTTACAAGTTTCACTATAAAAGCTCAACCCACGATCAATTAGTTGAGACGCACAGCCCAACAGTTAAAGGCACGATCCAGCAGCTGCAGGGAGAGATACTGGGACCACCCAAGCAATTTACAAGTTTCACTATAAAAGCTCACTCGGACAGAGAGAAAAGGACAATCAAATGAAGACTCAAACGAGCATTTTTTTTTATCTTTTAGTTTCTGTAACTTTTAGGACTGTAATTTGTGTGCTTGCGCCCCTTGGAGGCTTATTCACTTAATCAAACACCCCTTGCTGGGACTTTGTCTCAGGAGATTTGAACCGTACATGTTTCTCTTTCTTCTTCGCGTACAAAAATCGCGCAAACAGGTTTTAGCGACCACAGTGGGAGAATTGGTGTAAATAGTGGAGATGCCTCCGAAAAGAAACGCTCAAACTGGCTCAAACATGGAGGAAAGGGGACTGGAGCAAACCAACCTGCCCCACGTTCCAGCCGTAGTCGGTCATTTCGAGGGTCTGGCAGACGCTAGTCGATACGAACCTATGAGGGAGCTCGGCCCTAACGCGGTACGCGCGTTGTTCATTGAATTCACGCAGGATGTTGTCGAACAGGTTAGGCTTCAAAATGCACATGTCATAGAAAAATTCGTATCAACTAGCAACTCACATTACGAAAACATGGCCAAACATCTAAGCTCGTTAAATGAATTAATGGCCAAATGTGTGAACGGCGGGACGACACTGCCGTGGACCGCGCCCCTTCCTGCACCAAGCAGTCAAGAGGCCGGCCCTAGTAATGTTCCTGCGCAAGGGACCAACATCCCTACGGTTCTCAGGGGAGGAATAAGTCCTGGGGGCAACAGCCCACAATTAGGGCCAAATATGCACCAAGGGCCAAGCATGGCACAACATGAAGTGGTGTTGCCTCAAGGAATCCAGGCTTTTCAGGGGCAGAATCACGATTATGTCCCACTTTTGAGAGGACCGCAGCTGCCACCAATAGCCGTTCCATTCAATGGCAACGATATATTAAGGGAACAAATGACCGAGATCCTTCAAGACCAATTCGGTCTAGGCATACGGCCAATTCGGCCAAGATATCGGAAGCCGTATCCTGATTGGATAGATATGGCTTATATGTGGCCTCAAAACTACAAGATACCAGATTTTTCCCTATTTACGGGGTCTGTGGAGGTTTCTACCATGGAACACATAGGGCGATTTATCCTTCAGTGTGGGGAAGTTAATGATTTCTGTTGACGGCTGATTTTGGTCTCAGGGTAATACGGGAATATCACCTCTGAGGTAATCCTCCTTCAATAATGAATTTGTTTGGTTATGGGGGACCAAAAGCAAATTTAGCGAGAGACAGGTAAACACACCAATCGACAAAGAGATTAACGTGGTTCGGTGGATTTGGATCAGACCTACGTCCACGGACAAAACAGGATGGCACTTTTATTACTCAAATACACTTCTCAGATCCTTTCTGTGTTTACAAGTCAGAGCTTGATGATTCTGATCACTAATTTTTTGATGCCTTTTACACTTACTCTGCCCTCCTATTTATAATAGTAAAGAAATCAGACTCCTATTTGCATAAGAAATCCTAGTTGAATTTAGCCTTCTCTCCTTGCAAGGATTCCTAGTCTGATATTCCCTTCTCTTTTCTTTTTCCTTTTCGGATTCTGACTTCATTTCCTTGTGAGAGTAGGATAATTCGTTTTATCTTATCCGCAAGAATAGGGTGTCGTCATCTTGAACATGTCTCGCCATCTGGTCGGTCTTCATGAGGTCGGTCATGGCAATCTTTTATGCTGAGAGTGTTTCTGCCGACTTTATAGTGCTCGGTCATCCGAACCAAAGTGGTCGGTCTACACATGTTGTGGTCGGATCGGCTTTGATGATCTCAACCGGTCAGGGAATTATCCTTCTGTCCTTGTCGTGCTGCCTTAAATATCGTAGTGCCTGAAAACACCATCAACATCTGTCCCCTAGTTCTCGGTTCCAACAAGTGTGCAAGTTGGTGCCGGGAACTATATACAGATGGTGTTTCTGATTTGCTCTGTTGGAGGTCGGTCCGGTGTTTTGTCGCCTCTTTTCAAACACTTTTCCTCGAGACACGCAACAGTCACGTCCGTTTAAATGCCTATCAAATCATCTTTAGGGTTTCTTCTAAGTTCGACACTTGTCAAACATCCGCCGGGTTCCCGCCAAAAAGGGAACGAATTGACCGTGTAGAGTCGTCTTCACAGTGGGCTGATCTCAGCCGTCTGTTTAAACTTGGGAGACCTCTTTTGCAGTCGACACCTGGCGTTCATCCGGGTTCTTCCCTTAGATCCAACGGTCACGAGCGTCCTTATAAGAAGGCGAGGCTTTCACTGTTCCATCTTTTTCAGCAATTTCTCCTTGCTTTCCTGAAAACGTCTACGTGAATCGCTCAACTTAGTGTTGCCGGATTTCAACCGCGGTTTTTTTCTTTTTCTTTTTCTTTTGCTGCGGACATAAGGAACGGGCAAAACTGTACTGTACAACCTCCGGCTTTCCGAGAAGAACAAGTAAGTTCTCTGAACGACCTCTGCTTTTTTTTGCGAATCTCTGCTGTGTTTTTTGTGTGTTTCTTAGGGAACGACTTTGGATTTGGCTTTAGGGTATTTTTAGAACCCATTTGTTTCAGAAAACCTGAGTAGTTTCTTAGTTATAGACTGACTTCCCCTTCCTTTTTTGTTTTTCTGGGTGTCAGGGATGTCTGACAGCAGTTCCTCCCCCTGTAAAACCCTCAACTCCCCATGCTGAGGAGCTCTCCTCGGGCTCGGGGGCACCTAGTGTAGAAGACCTTGACACTACCCCTACTCCTTCTGAGATCGAACAAGATTCCTATCATCAGAGGGTTCCTCGGAAGGACCCAGAGGTCGGTGAACTCGGCTCGTCGGCTCTGGATATGAACCGTCCCTCCAAAATAACTGAGGACGACCTCGCCCTTCTTCGACTGCGATATAACATTCCTATAGATATTGCCCTTGAAGTTCCTGGCTTGATGGATCGTGCCAGTTAACCTGATGAGGGCTCGGTGGCGCTTCTTCCTGCTTTTTTCGAGTGTGGGCTGCGGCTGCCGGTTCAGCCTTACTTTGCTTGGATGCTGGCCGAGATGGAGATTGCTCCTTGTCAATTGAGTCTGAACAGTTGAAGGAATTTGGTCGGGTTGTATGTAGCTTGGCATCGAGCAGGACTTGGCGAGCCTTCTCTCGAAGAGGTGAAGAGGTTATACCGGTTGAAGGCCAATCCTAGGTCGTACCACGGATGGTATTACCTTTCAGCTTATGACAGTTCGTCAAATGTCGTCAAGAAACTCCCTGACTCAAATAAGAATTTTAAAGACTTCTGGTTCTGGGCCATTGGGGATTGGGGACGGTCCCTAAGGTCGGATGAAGGGGAGTTCTTGGTACTGGATATCTTCAGGGCGGGAGGTTAGGAGATCAACTTTTAGCTTTCCTTAGTTTTTTTTTTGTTTGGGTTCTTACCCCTCCTTTTGTGTTCCCCCTAGCCTGTTGGAGGGATGCTCCCAAAGTTTCTCATCGGGTCCGGCAACGGGTAGTCTGGGCTCGTCGGTATGCTGCCCACTGGAGGGAGTTGGTTAATGATGCGGCATTTGTTGAGTCGGGCCTTACCCGGGCTGTCCCTTCGGAGGTCGCAGGTCGGATAGGTAGATGTCTGCTGGCTGTTTAGTTTGACTTCCCTGTTTTTTTATCGTGTGTTTGATGTCTTTGTTATATGCTCGGGTCCTGATTTCCTTTTCCCCCTTTTTTGTAGGTATGTCAAAGAGGCCTAAGTTTCTTGAGAAGTTGGCTGGCACTATGAAGAAGGCCGGCCATGCTGAAACTGGAACTTCCCGGGCACCGGCTGAATCTGTCGCGGTTGGGAGAGCACCTCAAAGGAAAGTTCAAACGGCTACTCGTGATCCATCTTCTCCTGGTGTGCAGTCATCGGGGTCTGCTCGGTTGGTCAGTCCGCCGAAGCCTCTTAGGAAAAGGAGGCGTCAATTTGGGGCTGAGGAGGCTGAGTTGGAGGGGGAGGAGCCTGTGCAGGGCAAGAAGCAGGATGCCCGTCGGGGGAAGAAGTCTTCTGAGGGCTCCTCTAAGAAGCGCAAGGGTTCCGTGATCCTCGGGGTGGATGACTTGGGAGAAGGCATCCGGGAGGCTACTTCCCATTTAGTACCGGCTTTTAATGAATTGGCCGAGGTGATTCCCCCGGGGGAGGTTTCGAGATATGAGGATATCTCTCCGGAAGGTGTGGTGACCGAGATGAGCTCTCAAATGGCAAAGGTATTTTTATTATTCTTTTTTTTCTGATCTCGGTTCTCGGTCTTCTTCATCTCATATCTTGACCTTCTTTGTTTTCGTGCAGGCTACCTACCTCATGGTGAAGAATAAAGACCTCCTTCTGAGTCTATTGTCCGAGGGTGGTCAGGCTCAGAGACTTCAGAATCGCCTTACAGAAGTGGAGGCTAAACTGGCTGATCGGGAGGAGGTGATAAAGAACCTTGAGTCGACTGCTATTGAGAACTTCAAAACAAACAAAGCTCTCAAGGCTGCTGCCGGGTTAGAGCGAAAACTTGCCGACACTGCCCGGGAGGATTTGAAGGCTGCTCAATCTGAGATTGGCGTTTTGAAGGCGAAGGTGGCCAGTGTTGAAACCAAATTGAAGGCCAATGATGAGCAAATGGCACGGGCTCGGGATGATCTTGAGAGGAAAGAGGCCGAGCTTGAGGAGAGAGAGGCCGATCTTGAGACCGAGAAGGAGGCTATCCGCCTTGAGGGGGTTGGTGACTGTGCTGAATTGATACCGATGGTGCTGCCAAGTCTGAATATGGATCCTATTCATTTGGCCATCAGTTTTTGCAAGGGGGATATCTCCGAGGAGGAGTTCCGGAAGTGGCTCCCTCCTCCTACCGATGAGGTGATGGATCTCGACCCGATTTCAGTCGTTCCGGCTTCCGGGGCTTCCCAAGAAGGACGACCTGATGTTCCTGCCCCTGGTGCGGATTGTCTTGAGATCCCTCCTCCCATCCCTGAAGCAGAGGTCTCTCATGCTGCCGATGTTGAAGCCGTAGTTCCTCCACCCGAGGTCGAGCTGATCCTCCCGCTGTCTGAGCTGGCTGAGGAAGAAATTCACCGCCCCTGCGCGGGTTGAATGAGAAAGGGTAACCCGACCGGGGCCTTGTGTACACTTAAACTTTTTGTAATAACAATTTAAACTGTATTTTGACATATATATTTATGTGTCTTTCTTATCTCTTTCTTTTTTCTTTATCCGAACACTTTTAGACCCTTCGAGGTTTATCATGAGCCGGAGGGGCATAACCCGACCCCGAGCTGAGTGAGACACTTGGCTCTGGAGGAATGTTACCTCCCCAGTCCAAAGAAAACCAACTCGGTGGGACGTAACCCGACCCCGAGCTGAGTGGGACACTTGGATCTGGGGGAATGTTACCTCCCCAGTCCAAAGAAAACCGACTCGGTGGGACGTAACCCGACCCCGAGCTGAGTGGGACACTTGGATCTGGGGAATGTTACCTCCCCAGTCCAAAGAAAACCGACTCGGTGGGACGTAACCCGACCCCGAGCTGAGTGGGACACTTGGATCTGGGGGAATATACCCTCCTCAGTCCAAAGAAACCGACTCAGTGGGACGTAACCCGACCCCGAGCTGAGTGAGACACTTGGATCTGGGGGGATGTTACCTCCCCAGTCCAAAGAAACCGACTCGGTGGGACGTAACCCGACCCCGAGCTGAGTGAGACACTTGGATCTGGGGGAATGTTACCTCCCCAGTCCAAAGAAACCGACTCGGTGGGACGTAACCCGACCCCGAGCTGAGTGAGACACTTGGATCTGGGAGAATGTTACTTCCTCAAACCAAATGAGCTGTCTCGGTGGGGCGTAACCCGACCCCGAGCTGATTAACAAGTGGCCTCGGCGGAACGAATCCAGCCCTGAGTACTGGTTAATCCTTGGGACTTATACAGATGGGAAGTGTATCCACCTTTGAAGCCCTATCGAATCTGACTTGGGCGTCCCTTTGTCAGACCGATGAAAAAATAAAAAACAAAACTTTCGAAGATAAAATCAAAAGGCGGGGGTGACTTAGCACCTATCCCATGAAAACGTTTTTTGCAAGAAAAAATAACAACATGGATGCCTCAAAACAGCGTCCTGCCCGAGGTCTCCAAAACGAAATTCTGAATCTTTCAATTTAGCGTCCCGGTGAACCAGGATTCGGATCAGAAGAGCGTTTGAATGGTAAGGGCACATCCTCTACACGTTGGTTCACTGGGGAGCCTGTGTATTGTATGAGGGCTCCTCCTTACCACGGTGGAGCAGGCACACGCCACAGGGGCATAACGCATCCCCGTGCTGTGTCTCTCACAGATCCGGATGATGAATGGATCAAAGAGTGTCCGGGATACCAAGGGCATATTCCTCCTTAGGCCCGGTAACACTGGAGCTAGCAATCGTCACGGGGGCATCATTATCCCCCGTGCTATGCTTTCCCACGGATCCATTGCATCGGGTACGGGAGGATTAAAGAGTGCTCGACACATTAAGGGCATGTTCCTCCTCATGTTCGGTAACACTGGAGCAAGCAATCGCCACGGGGGTATCATCCCTCCATGTGCTATGCTTCTCACGGATCATATGCATCGAGTATGCCCCTGAGGACCCCAGCCAACGGAGATATTTGGCACTGGGGGAATGTTCCGTCCCCAGGCCAATGAGTATGACTCGGTGGGACGTAACCCGACCTCGAGCCGAAAACGGCCTTGGTGGAACGAAATCCAGCCCCGAGCCGAATAAATTAACGGCATCGGCGAAACGAAATCCAGCCCCGAGCCGAATAAAAAAACGGCCTCGGCGGAACGAAATCCAGCCCCGAGCCGAATAATGAAGAGGCCTCGGCGGAACGTAATCCAGCCCCGAGCCGAATAATGAAGAGGCCTCGGCGGAACGTAATCCAGCCCCGAGCCGAATAATGAAGAGGCCTCGGCGGAACGTAATCCAGCCCCGAGCCGAATAATGAAGAGGCCTCGGCGGAACGTAATCCAGCCCCGAGCCGATTGAAATATTAAAGGTATATTCCTCCTTATGTTATGCTTCTCAAAGATCTATGCTCTCTGTTTTTTTTTGTATAGAGTCGAATGATTCTGGTGTGACTCTGTGCATTTTTGTGGTGGTATCTGTGGTCGGGCAGTTGCGAGTTTTGTGTTCTTTAGCTTCAGATTGTTGTCGTGAGCATGTCCCCGAGTTTTTTTTTTTTTTTTGAATATGGTTTCGTAAAGTTTTATTTGAGAGTGTTTGAAAAAAAAAAGTTTTTTATTCATGCTCGGGGACATACTGCCCTTCTTACAACTCTCTGTGGGTCATTTTGAGAGAGGCTTTATGTATCTGGATCCCTGTCCCTTTTGCTGTAAACAGATAGGAGGAAGGGAAAGTTTACTGGAAGTATTTCCTCAACATCTCAGCGGTCCATGGCTTTTTTAATCTTGTGCCGTCCAGTCGCTCTAGGATGTACACTCCCGGCTTCACCACTTTTACCACCTTGTAGGGCCCTTCCCATTTGGCGCCCAGGGAGCCCTCCTCTGGCTTTTGAGTATTTAGGGTGACCTTTCTTAGCACCAGGTCGCCCGGGATGAAAGTGCGTGTCCGAATCCTTTTATTGTAGAAGCGGGCCACCCTTTGTTGGTAGATTGCCGTTTTTATGGCCGACCTCTCTCTTTTCTTCGATCAGGTCGAGGTGGTTTCTGATAAGGCCTTCATTCTGCTTACTCTCGTAGTGCTGAACCCTGTGGGAGGTCACCCCGATTTCTGCCGGGATGACAACTTCATATCCGTATGCTAAGGAGAACGGAGTTTCTCCCGTGGAGTCCTTATAGGTTGTCTTGTGCGCCCATAGTACTTCTGGTAGTTCCTCGACCCATAGGCCTTTGCTGGATCCGAGCCGAGCTTTCAGGTTAGCCTTGATGGTTTTGTTCGTCGCCTCGACTTGTCCGTTGTCTGTGATGATGGCTCGGGGAATCCCGAACCGGCAGACGATATTTTTCCTCAGGAATTCAGTGGCTTTTTTCTCCGTTATGGTGGATAATGGCTTTGCCTCCACCCATTTGGTGAAATAGTCTATGGCCACGATGGCATACTTCGCCTGCCCTTTCCCTTGTGGCATTGGCCCAATGATGTCTAGTCCCCACTGGGCGAACGGCCAGGGACTGAGTAGCGTGGTCAACTGTTCGGCTGGTTGGTGGTGGAGGTTTGCGTTTTCTGACATCCTTCGCACTTGCGGGCCACTTCTATGCCGTCCTGGTGCATGGTCGGCCAGTAAAACCTTGTCTTAAGGCTTTGAAAGCAATTGAGCGACCTCCGGCGTGGCTTCCGCAGATGCCTGTATGTATCTCTCTGAGCACATAATTTGCCTCTTTTTCTGCAAGACATCTTAAGAGGGGGACTGAGTAACCCCGTCGGTAAAGTACCCCGTCGATTAGGGAGAATTTGGTGCTCTTGTGTCTTAACTTTCTGGCCTTCGTTTTGTCCTCTGGTGTTTCTCCCGTTTCCAAGTATTTTCTGATGGGTTGCATCCATGATGCTTGGCTTTCTTGTCTAGAACTTCTATTTTAGATTCTCCTACGCTTCTTTCCCGGATGTAAATCAAAGGGATTATCCTGGGGTGCTCGGCTTTTGTTGAAGAGGCGAGCCGTGCCAGGGAGTCTGCCTCACCATTGTCCTCTCGGGGAATTTGTTCGAAGCGTACATCCCCCATCTTCCCTGTTAGCTTTCGTACTTCGGTCAGGTAGGCCATCATACTAGGTTCTTTCGCTTGAAATGTTCCCTTCAGTTGCTGAACGGCTAACTGTGAGTCACTCCTTACTACCATATTTTGGATCCCTAGCACCGTGCATAGTCTCAAACCGCCCAGTATTGCTTCATACTCTACTTCATTGTTGGTCGCTATGAAAGCGAATTTCAGGGCGAGTAGGATTTCTTCTCCTTTGTCGCTTTTTAGGATGATTCCCGCGCCATTGCCTTGTGTGCTGGCCGAACCGTCCACGGACATTTCCCATTTGTCCTCGTCTATAGCCAGGGTCTGGGGGTCCCCACAGACGGCGCCAACTGTTGACGGCTGATTTTGGTCTCAGGGTAATACGGGAATATCACCTCTGAGGTAATCCTCCTTCAATAGTGAATTTGTTTGGTTATGGGGGACCAAAAACAAATTTAGCGAGAGACAGGTAAACACACCAATCGACAAAGAGATTAACGTGGTTCGGTGGATTTGGATCCGACCTACGTCCACGGAAAAAAACAGGATGACACTTTTATTACTCAAATACACTTCTCAGATCCTTTCTGTGTTTACAAGTCAGAGCTTGATGATTCTGATCACTAATTTTTTGATGCCTTTTACACTTACTCTGCCCTCCTATTTATAATAGTAAAGAAATCAGACTCCTATTTGCATAAGAAATCCTAGTTGAATTTAGCCTTCTCTCATTGCAAGGATTCCTAGTCTGATATTCCCTTCTATTTTCTTATTCCTTTTCGGATTCTGACTTCATTTCCTTGTGAGAGTAGGATAATTCGTTTTATCTTATCCGCAAGAATAGGGTGTCGTCATCTTGAACATGTCTCGCCATCTGGTCGGTCTTCATGAGGTCGGTCATGGCAATCTCTTATGCTGAGAGTGTTTCTGCCGACTTTATAGTGTTCGGTCATCCGAACCAAAGTGGTCGGTCTACACATGTTGTGGTCGGGTCAGCTTTGATGATCTCAACCGGTCAGGGAATTACCCTTCTGTCCTCGTCGTGCTGCCTTAAATATCATAGTGCCTGAAAACATCATCAACAATTTCCACAAATTGAGGTTATTTCACGGCTCATTGTCAGGAGTAGCTTTCTCCTGGTATGTCAGCCTGCCGGCCAATTCGGTAGAAAGTTGGCAGCAAATGGAACAGTTGTTCCATGCGTAATTTTACAAGGCCGAATCTGAAGTAGCTTTGGCCGATTGGCAAACCTAAGACAATTGCCAGGAGAGTGGGCCGGGACATTTTTACAGCGGTTTAAGGTAGCCCGAGATCGATGTTACGTGCCTCTGCCCGAAAAGGAATTTATGAGTTTTGGGACCTTCCCCAACTCACCACTAGTGTGGTGTGTTATGAGCGGTTATTACGAGAAGATGAGCAAATAAAAAATTCAAGTAAGGGGACGTATTATAGAAACATTGATTATGAGATGGGCGAAGTAGACGTAGAATCGGCCGACTTATGTTTGGCCGAATTGGTTAAGGGGTAGCCTTACATTTGTAAGACGTGGGCGGAGCCCCAAGCCAATGAAAAGAACGATTAAAAAGAGTAGGAACTTCTCTTTTGATATCACTAAAGTGGATGCCATATTCGACCAGTTGTACAAAGATAAACAATTAGTTTGAGAATTCGACATACGTTGCCAACAGCCGAACAAATCGGTAGTAAAAAATATTGCAAGTGGCACAATGCATGGTCTCATACAACTAATAATTGTCTTGTTTTTCGAAATGTTTTACAGGATGCCATAGAATCTGGACGAATTACGTTCGAGAAAAAGATGGCAGTTGATAGCAACCCTTTTCCAAAGTCGGTGGAATTGAACATGATTAACCCATACCTTGCCAAGAGGAATCTGCCGAAGGTCAAATTAGTTCAAGGCGAAGCAAAGGCCACCACGGGCCGTAGCCCTCGCATCATGGAGAAATCAGAAGCGAACAAAAAAAATAGTGACAGCAAAAAAGGAGCAGTGATGAGCGGCGATGAACGCACCAAGTTTGACAGGGAAAAGCGGGACGAAACAGACGACGAAGAACCTCCTATCGTCATTCAGTTCGACAGTATGCCACCGGTTGTGGCCAACCATTACTTGTTGCCCGTGAAATTCAAGGGGGATAACAGCGGAGAAGCTGGAACAAGCAAAGACATCTATGAGGGCAACGAAACCAAATTTGCAGCGCTCTCAATAACAGATAGGGAGGCTTCGGATGAGGAAAAGACCGACATAGAAGAAGAGATAGACATCAAAACCGAAGCAAGGAAGAAGGGAATTTCTCAAAATTGGCTTCTCAAAGAATTATATGAGGCCGGAAATCCTGCAGTCGGGACGTTTGGAGAAGGTCTGGGATGATATCCATTCCTCGTTTTGTATGGGACACCTAGGGTAAAACAGACCATCACCAGGGCTGAAAAATGGAGATTGGCCGTCAATAACGTCTCTCAAGGTGCACCAGCCACGTTGCTACCATCTGGATGGGACATAGAAGAGAAATCTCTTCAAGCTAACCATGAGGGCGATCAAGCATTGGAGATAGGTCTGTCAGGGAAGGTGATATTCCAAAATCCACCACCACAAATGACAAAGTATCTGCGACCGCTGTATGTGAAAGCAAAGGCTAATGGGATACATATCACCAAAGTGTTGATTGATAATGGGGCGGCGGCCATTAATGCAATACCCATTAGGATGCTAGGACGCTTGGAAAAGTCAGAGGAAGACCTCCTCCCTGCGGAAATGGTTCTTACCGCTTTAATGGAGGGGCGACGACGGCCAAAGGGGTTATTCTTTTGGGCTTGCAAGTGGGAAGTATTACGAAAATAATAGTATTTTTGTCATAAATGGGCCGACAACATACAATATGCTCTTAGGACGAGACTGGATACACGGCAGCCGATGCATTCCTTCGGCCCTTCATCAATGCCTAGTTTTCTGGAACCAGAGGGACGAAGTGGAGATAGTGTATGCCGACAACAAGCCTTTCACTGCAGAGACAAATTCGACCGAGTACTTCATGTACGAAGGGAATTATGGGCCGACCAGAGTTCTAAATGAAGGGGAAAACCCGACCATTGTGGCTCAAAATGACGAGCCGTACCCCGCGGGACTGCTGAATGATTTGTTCGCACAGACGAGACCAACCACAGTGGTTTTTGGAGAGCCAATGCACATCAATTTAAATGAAGAACAAGCAGAATAAGGAGCAAGTCGCCCTTGCGGCCTCCAAGGCCAGTTTAATGTCCTATGTAGCAGAGCGAAAAAAATGAGGTCGAAGCTCAGGCCGTGATTTTGGCTTTAAGAGGAAAATTGCTGGCGCACCAGACGGAGGACAAGATAAGAGAACTATGTGGAGTGGACTGCTTGATAGAAGGAGGCGAATCAATGGAAGAAGAAAAATACGCTCTGAACGGACGACGAAAGAAAAATATCTCAAGAGGACAATATGCATTGGACGAGGGTAAATCTGGGGGAGTGAGCATGATAGACGCATCACTTACGTCAGCAAAGAACTGGAGTCCCAGGTACGGGAAAAGCTAATTTGTCTACTACGAGAGTACACAGATTGTTTTGCATGAGACTACAATGAGATGTCTGGTTTAGATAGGACGTTGGTGGAGCATAAGTTTCCACTCATGCCAAGCCATAGGCCTCATAAGCAGCATCCCCGGAGGTTTGCGCCTAATGTCATGCCGGATATTAATAAAAAAGTCGAACGCCTTCTAGAGGCGAAGTTCATTAGGACGACGAGATATGTGGAATGGTTGTCAAATATGTTTCCAGTCAGGAAAAAGAATGGAAAAATAAGGATATGTATAGACTTCAGAAATTTAAACTTAACGACACCAAAAGATCAATACCCAATGCCGACAGTAGATGCCCTAGTGGACTCCACGGTGGGGGTACCAAGTCTGCTCTTTTATGGATGGATATGCAGGTTATAATCAGATTTACATCGCCGAAAAAGATATACACAAAATAGCCTTTAGGTGCTCAGGCTCTCTAGGGTGTTATGAATGGGTAGTGATGCCGTTCGGCCTGAAAAATGCTGGTGCCACTTATCAGCAGGCCATGAATTTGATCTTTCATGACATGATCGGCGAATTGTAGAAGTCTATGTGGACGACATAGTAGCAAAATCTGTGACCATGGAAAAACATTTTTAGCATTTAGCAACGGCCTTTGAGCGAATGAGAAAGCTTAAACTAAAATTGAACCCTTCCAAATGTGCTTTCGGGGTGTGCGCAGGAAATTTCCTAGTTTTTCTAGTGCACAACGAGGAATGGAGATTGACACCAATAAATCTCGATCGATCACCGAAGCTATACCACCTCAAAATAAGAAAGAATTAAAGGTTCTTAGGGCAAATTAACTTTTTAAGACGATTTATCTCCATTGTGCAGGGAAAACAAAAGCGTTCTCCTCCTTATTAAGATTGAAGGACAAGGACGAATTCGTCTGGACCGAAGAAGAACATCACAAGCTTTTGACAGCCTGAAGAAATACTTGTCACAGCCGCCGGTGATGGTACCTCCAGTGCTAGGAAACCAATGAAATTGTACATATCGGCCGAAGAACAGTCCATAGCTGGGATGATCGCGCAAGATGATGACATGAACATTGAGAGAGAGAGCCATTTATTATATTAGCAGACAATTGCTGAATTATGAATGTAATTTTCTCCAATGGAGAAATTATGTTTGGCTCTATATTTCACATGTACTAAATTACGAGCCTACCTTAGGCCGAACATAGTGTATTGATCACAAGAATTAATATAATAAAGTACATGTTTTCTCATCCTATCTTGCATCAAAGAGTTGGGTTTTGGTCACTGTCACTTTCAGAATTCGATATACGGCATGAGCCCCAAAGGGCCGTTAAAAATCAAGCTTTGGCTGATTTCTTAGCCGATCACCCATGTTTGAGCACTATTAGAGAAATAGAAATGGATTTGGACGAATGCAGCCTGAAACCATGGACGATGTATTTCGACGGATCCAACACAACGAAATGAGCTGGAATATGGATCGTTTTAGTCAGCCCGTTGGGGGAATCATTTCGGTTCTTAATCAAGTTGAACGAATATTGTATAAATAACCAGGCCGAATACGAATCCTTGATATTTGGGTTTGAGATACTCCTCAACATGGGAGTAACCCATGTATCCATTAAGGGGGTTTCGCAACTAGTAATCCAACAAGTGATAGGAGCCTTTAAATACCAAAGCTCATCAGTCATGGCATTATGGATGTGGCCAAACAATTGGTAGAGCGATTTGATCATGCAGAGTTGGAACACGTTCCAAGGGCAAAGAACGAATTGGCCAATAGTTTAGCCCAAACAACTTCCGGGTACAAGCAAGCAAACATAGATGGCATATATAGAAGCGACGAGGTGAAGCCGGTCCTGATGTGACGAAAGGAAGGGACAAATGTCGCGGCCGTTGAAATCAAAAAAGAGGACGATTGGAGAAGCGAAATCAAGATGTTTTTGAAAAAGCCCGAAGGAGGGAAAGACCGAAGGCTAAGACTTAAAGCCCTGAACTACGTAGTCTTATGAGATGTATTATATAAAAAACGACAAAATGGATTGTTGTTGAAATATGCAGGGCCATCTGAATCCAAAACTATCATGGCAGAAGTACATGAAGGTGTTTGTGGGGCTCACCAAGCAGGAATAAAGATGAGATGGTTGATTTTTCGAAGCGGCTATTATTGGCCAAAGATGGGAGAATCGTGCAGCTCGTATGCCAAATGATGCATTGCTTGTCAGAAGCACGAGCCTATTCAAAGGACACCAGCAACCGAGATGATCTCGGTCATTAAACTGTGGCCGTTTATATGGGATGGGCGATAGACTTGATCGGGAAGATTTACCCAGCATCAAGCAAGAAGCATACTTTCATCATTGTTGCTACCGATTTCTTTACCAATGGGTGGAGGCTATCCCAGTTGTGGAAATCTCCCAAGAACAGATCATCAAGTTCATAAAAGAACATATAATTCACCGGTTTGGTATACCACAACAATAGTGGTAGACCATGACACCTCATTAAACGGTGGGAAGGTGAAAGATTTACTGGCCGAATATAGAATCCGATTGGTGAACACTACCCCCTATTATCCTCAGTCAAACGGTCAAGCAGAATCGTCCAATAAGACCCTTAAAGGGTTGATTCGGAAGATGGTGACAGACAACGCTAGACGATGGGACGAATATTTGAGTCAAGCTCTATGGGCCTATAAGACGTCACCGCGAACAAGTACTTCAGTGACGCTGTTTCAGTTAGTGTAGGGTCACGAGGCTGTGCTTCCCATAGAAATGAATATCGAGTCCACCGGGGTAATGTTACAAGAAAAGTTGATAAAGGAAGACTACAACGAGGCAATGATCCAGAATTTATTGGAATTGGATGATATCAGATGCGATCTGCTAAATCGTCTAGAAGCACAAAAGAAAAAAAATAGCCAAGGAATATAATCTCAGAGTAATGGCCAAATCATTCAGGGTGGGCGAATTAGTGTGGAAAATTATATTACCACTTGTTCTAAAGACCCGGCGTATGGCAAAAGGTCACCCAACTGGGAAGGCCCATTCGTGGTAAAAAATGTGTTACCAAACGGAGCCTACCTGTAGGCACTGCATTTTTGCATATCAGTCCGATGATGAGCCTCGTACGGAGGCATCACCTTTTAAGTCGCGGGAGTCGCGTGAAACGGACGACGGAAGGGAAAAGTCAAGAATTGACGTTTTGTTGGATTTTTGTTCGCTCGCTTAACCTCGGGTTTGCTCATGGAGCCTCTATTTCAAAATTTATTCTCACCCCAAACCTTAAGTCTACCTCTGTGACCCATCAACTTCCATGCACAAACATAAAATAATAAGCCACCAACCAATTAAAAAAATTCAAACAAAATCAAACAATTAAAAAATACAAACCAATTAATAACAACAAAATCAACAAATTCCACAAATAAATAAACAAAAACAAATAAATAAAAAATACTAACCAAACAAAATCAACCCTCACGTGTAACACACACACACACACACACAAACTTAAATCAAATCCACCCAATTTAATAAATAAAAAATACCAACAAACACCAAAATAAACAATAAAATAATAAACATCAACAAAATCCACTCACTTTAAACAATAAAATAATCCAACAATAAACAAAACACACCAAATAAAACCCATCTTCCTGCAACACCCATGTCACCCCATGCCTCACGTGAATCATCTCAAAACAATTCCTTCAACAAACACAAATTAACAAATCACAAACCAAACCCCACATTCACGCCCAAACACAAGCAAACACAAAACAATCACCTACAATCAAACAACAAAACAACAAATACCACCCATGCATCTCACGCCATTTCCATCAGACCCTCATTTACGCTCATACACTGCCACATATCCCTCCATGCAACCACCCTCCACTCACCAACTTGCACTAACCTTTATTCCCCTGCACCCTCCATACAAGCACCCATGCAATTACCCATACCATAACCCATGCCACCACCCATGCCATCTAACTCTCAATCTCTCACTTCAGAAACCATATAAACCCTAACACTCACGCCCAGGGGCTGGCATTCATTCATCTTGACTCGCATCCAACAAAAAAAAAAAAAGAATACACCTTGACTGCCTTTAACATAGCCCTCTTTTTGACCACACACTGCCACATGTGAACCATCCACGCACCAGCCACCATCTCTCGTCCCCACACATAAGCTCGTCAAATACTTCACGTATAAGCCTTCACACCCTGCTTAGTATCTTCACGCACATCCCTCTCTCAACTGACAGCAGTAACAACCCTTCACAGCCACGCCATAACCCCTCATGCCTCGCCCAGCTTCACACCTCTAACCTGACCCATCAACACATGTATGATGATAACAGCACAAAACCAAGTCAGCCCTACGTGAATCACACTCATAAACTCAGCACCCTTCTCGGCCAGATAACCCCTAACTACTTCAAGCCTTTTCTCCATGCACTCAAAAAGGTACCCACACATAAGCCACCTAGCAGCTCCCTGACCTAGTAAAAGCCACGCATCTGATCATATGCCTCCATAAACACACGCCCAGTAGCCACGAAATTGTCCACTACGTGAATTGCATGCCCTTGCCCCACAAAGATTCATCACGTTCACGCACCTGCTGTCCATTCTCTTCACCCTTCAACGCCACTCACCAGCCATAAACAAACAAGAGCACACCGACACAGCCTCCATCCATTGCCTCATAAGCTTCACACCAACCTGAACACACAAACGTAACCCACTCACAGCCTTTCAACGTAACTAACTCCCATTAAATTGCGCTCCCTACACACCTAAAAATTGCCCAAAACTGCACCTAAAAACACCCCTATAAACCGACCCTTAACCACCCAAAAACAGTGAGCAAAATACCCTCAAAACAGTGACCCAAAATAACCAAGAGTGAGAATGAGAATTTGAGTTAAAAGCAGAGAGAAAACAGCGAGTGAAAATAAAAGGAAAAATACAAAAAAAATAACAAGAGAAACGGAGAAAACAGCAAAAACAGCGAACTCGGACAAAATAGCAGAAACAGCGGATCAGTGAGAACAGCAAAACGATATCCCTTCCGGCACCGTGGAACGTACTCTCGGAAAGCGACTTAAAAGGTAAGACCTGAGGGCACCCTTTTATTTATTATCATTTATTTTTAGTTATTTTATTGTTTTATTTCGCATGATTATTGTGAATTGGTGCATGATGTGATTTCTGAGTGAACGGAATATGTGTTCTCTCTTGTGGTACATCGGATGGAAACTCGGACGTAAATTCCGTAGCCGAATCCGAATGGACGGTATTGCGGTTTGCACTCGGGATACAATGCCACATATCACTTGAGAGACACACGTATTTCGTTTCATCCAAACCTTGTATTTGAGCATGATTAGGTAGCATGATTAAGTTTAGTGTGTTATTTATTTTTATGCATGATTTAGTTATATCCTTTTCACAATAGGAATTTAAATTGCATTTATGTTTAGGATGTTATTTATTCTTTGTATTTGATGATTCAACATGCTCATTGTGTGATATCGTATGTTTGCCGTTGTGATAATTACTTTTAAAGAATGATGACTTAGACATAGGATTTATTTTTTATGAATGCGAACTAGATTTAGGTTATTCTTGGACATGTATATTGCGTATACTTGGTTAAATTATTGCACAAATCCGCTCATTACAAGTGGCATAAGTAAGGGACCTTTCCGAACCCAACAGTTTGAGGTCTTCCCTTGCGAGGGGTGAGTGCGGCCTTAAATCATTTTCCCGGTTCACACCGAGTGGCGACTCCATTTTATTTCTGCGGTTTAGTCCCCCGCGGGCTACTCCGTACTCCTGACCGGGCCGCGAGCCCGGAACAGCATGCGTCGTCCAGTTTCTGTTGTCTACAGTCTGGCGACTCCACTGGGGATAGAGAATCGGCCCCGAAATAATGTCTTGTAATGTTTGTAATTTGTGCTTTAAATTAACCATGTCTACTGTGGGTTTAGAGAGTTTAATCAAAGGTGTTATTAAGGCTAGGTGATGGTTTTGTGTCTTCCTTCACTCACTACCTTTCTATAAGGAAAAGCTGTGAAGGCACATGGATAATCATTCACCCGTAGCTCATTGTGATAGACTATTTGGAGGACTAGTTGTTTATTCATGTCTCCAAGAGATAAGAGCCTAAGAGGCTAGGGTATTTAAGAGAGCCTCGCTCCACCCTCCCTCTGGGGAATCTACAACGGGAAATCCATTTGACAGTTAGTCACATACCATAACTCGTTGGCACGTACCGTAAGGTATAAAAAAGGTGCGTTCAGTTGGTCGTTTGAACCCTTGAGTGGGGAGTCCTAGTTGTGAGCAAACCTTCCTCATCGGGATCCTTTGTTTACATTCTTTTAAACCTGCATGCGAACCCTAATTGTATGACCCATAGAAATCATTTCTTTTATGCTTGTGTTTGAGACCATCGTTATTTGGATTCAATTGGACTTTTTGTCAAGAGATATGAACTGGTTGGGCCATTTAAACTTGAACGAGTTTGTGTCCTTTGACAATTGGGTCAAAAGTTTCTAAAATGTCAATGGGCCATTTTATGTATTGGCCTTTTATCATTTGAAGTTATTTGGTTATGTTATCGCAAAGTGTAAACTTGTTGGGCCATTTCAACTGGGACAAGTTTGCACCGCGCAATAATATGATTGAACACTTTAAAATGATAATGGGCCAATTAGTGCAAATTATTTTATAAGCTTATTTATTCCATACATCGCATACATGACATGGACTCATGCATACGCGCATCATGCTAACCCCCTTTGTGTTAAAAGCCATCATAGATACCCGTTGGGTTGGAGGGACCATCAGCCAATATGAATGAGTCAGCCAACGAGGGATCCCGCCCGGATCAATTGGAGACCAAAATAAAAGGAATTATTGAGACATTGCAAGTTCTGACCAATGTTGTGGCCAGTTTGACTGTATCCCCTGTAGCCAATAACAAGAAGTGTTACAATCAGAATGGAAAGACCATCAGGGAATCCTAGGAAGAAGTAAGCAAAAAAGACAGTATAGTCATTCAGAAATTGAGAAACGGAGCAGTGAAACTGTCAGACTTGGAAGGGAACGAGTTCACCGAGCCGACCAATGTTAGCAGATTGAAGCTGCATTTTGCCTGAAGGAAAGAAGACTGAGCAGTCACCGAAGGAATTGACAGAAGGCCTAACCCAACGGGATAGGAAACACACACATGCATGCATACACGTAACGTACTTGCAATTCTTGTGTTTGTCTTATGTTTGCAGGTTTTAAACAGAAAGAGAGAACTAGTAAGGGACGACCAGAGACATATGGCGCCGAGGAGCACAATGATGGTCTCACCTATCAAGAACATGGAGTATCTCTACACATGTATACGTAATATATACATGCACACGTCTTTTTCTGTTGTTTTGTATCCGCAGGTTTAAACGAAAAAAAAAAGAGAAAAGAAAGCAGCAAAGATCAAAATGTGGCAGAAGCACTGAGGATGACATTGAAGACACATTGACAGATGGATTTCGGTCATGTCTGGCTGAAGACGATGAATTTAGTGCTAACAGGGAGGCAACCCATGCACTTTGTTGCGATTTCTATTTTCATGTTTTATGTATACATGTCGTAGAATTTTTAATTTTGTGTTTATTTTGGTAGGTAAAAGCAAAGACATGGCATTTTAAGACAGATGGAATGGTGCTTGGCAATCACAAAGATGGAGCTAATTCATTAGTGGTGGCAGAGTAAAAGAAGAATTCATGAGACGCATCCTAATGAACTTATGCCAAGCAAGAGGCGTATTGAGTACATAATTCCTTTGCTTTAATTATTGCTTTGATTTGCCTTCTTTTGTTATTTTCTGTTATTTTCGTGGATAGGATCCACAACTTTTGACCTTTTAGGACTTCTTTTGGCATTTTCTTTTATTTTCGTGGATAGAATCCACGACTTTTTGACATTTCACGATTTCTTTTTTTGTTTTCGTAGATAGGATCCAGTGACCTTTTGACTTCTCGTGACCTCTTTTGTGGTTTAGCTAACCACCATTCGGTGAAAGGTATTAGTACAATTATTACTCATCCTTTTTTCAGTACTATAAATTCAGCTCAATATTTCTCTCCTCAAGACATTCAAATATACATCCGAGTAAAAGAGAGAAAATGGAAGCCACTTCAAGAAGACGAGTTGAAACCATTTGTGTGTTTTTGCGGTACCAGTGTGGGTACTAAACCGCAATACATAGAGGTAGCACAAGAATTGGGTCGAGTCATTGCTGAACAGAATATGCACTTAATATAACGGTGGAGGCAATCTTGGACTGATGGGAATTGTTTCAAAGGCTGTACATGAGGAGGCAGTCCAGTTCTGGGAATCATCCCAAAACCTTTGGCGGAGGCGAATCTGATAGGACCATCAATCGGAGAAGAATTGCTCGTGCCGGGAATGTCAGAGCGACTGGTGGAAATGATTAACCGTGCAGATGCCTTTATTGCTCTACTATGAGGCTTGGGCACGTTGGAGGAAATGTTTATAGTGCTATCTTGGGCGAATCTGAATATACAACCAGAAACCTCTTGGATTGTTTAACGTTGATGGATTTTATGATTTTCTTTATGTGTTTCTTGAAGACAACCGAAGAAATGGGTTTGTAACAAAACCTGTGAACGAACTCCTTTTCACAACCAGAACTGCCTAGGATTAATTGACCAAATCTTGCCTTTTGAACCGCATGTGGACCCTATCCTTTCCTAATCAGTGGTCCGAGGATGATCGTGGTAAAAAGCGTAAACTGAATCTAGATCTTAACCTCTAAGTCTTCTGTATTAGTATCTTGTTTATTTTATGTTATTTAAATAATAAATAATAAAAAAAATGAAAAAAAATTGAGTGAGAGAAGTCTTTGATAGTTAGACATATGTCCGATGATGACATTGTATGCTGTAGAGAGAAACCCTAGAAACGATAAGTGCGAGACACTCTCTCTTCCGGTATTCCGAATGGATTGATCTCAGTTAGACTCACGAGCACTTGATTACAGGATCCTAGCAGTAGAAACTGTTAGACATTATGTCCCATAGCGTCACTGTTTGTAAATGATATTGTATTATTGTACAAAATTAACTATGTGATAATGAAATTGCCTTTTGCCGTTTTGTAAATTTATTTACTTTGACTTATAAATGGCGAAAGTCCATATGATTAGTACCTGGACTGAGAATGATATGAGACAGTATCAGTCCCCAAAGGTTTAATCATTAAATATCCCTAGTCGTAGTATTATCGAGACTGGACATCGATAATGCGGAATAGACTAGTATTGCGCTTGTGCACGTTGTGAGGGCACGACGGCATAGTTCTCATATATTTAAGTATTGGATACTTATGCAAGTGCGATAGGAGGTTGTGTTTTACCGATGGTACGGAAAACAGCTTCGCTCTGGATAGACCCCGCGGAATCCCATTGGTAGTATGTCTGCGTGTCTATGGGAGGCCGCATCAGGGTAGGTGTATATGGTCTTAACCTGAGACTTACATCGCTAGTACTTGCGACAATCGGTAAACTTTAGTTTTGGTGGTTGGGGACCTTAACCGGTTCTGTGTACACCTCTTCTGGGTTTATCGAGAATCGTAGTGTACTGGATGTAATGTCAAGATGGAAGTATCGCTTCAGACATATGGAGGTGATGATCACGCAGGACACAGAACTAGTACTCTATAAAAGGTTGCAACCGTCGGGACAATATGACAAGGTCAGGATTGTCCGATTTAAAGAGACTAGTTGCTTGATGTCCGATATATGTTTCGTACGGGGCAGACACATCTCCAGCCCCAGGCCTAGCATGTGACCATCCGATACTGGATCGATGTACGCAATACTACGGTATACTACGCCTGATACAGATCTTATATTCCTATAAGAATATTTCTGGAGAATTGGGTAGGCATGGCGCTTTGCTAGAAGCCAACCTTGTCTTGTAAATCGGTAAAGACGTAGTACGAGGTACGTACGTGTTCGGATTATCCGACGACCGTATTTACTGCCAAAATATCCGGAGATCTCTTGGGTCGCTTCCTGAAGATTCACCTATGATATTTGATTCGGACTTAATTAATCTTGGATTAATTGCGGAGAAACTTTATCTTGGATAAAGTGCCTTATTTAGAGAGAGAACGATTAATTTGGAATTAATCGATAAAATTATTATATTCGATATAATAATCGAAATTCGATTTCGACGCGAAATTAAAATTAGATTTTAATTCGGGCATACGAGTTAATTAAGAATTAATTCGTAAGCGACGTAAATAATAATTTCGCTAGGAGCGATTATTTATTTAAATCCGATTTAATTAACGTCGCGACGCTAGATCGGTATTTCGGAAATATCGAACCCGAACGCGTGAGTGGACGTGGGCCCACTTTCATTGGAAACGTGTGGGGCCCACATGACACTTGTCATTATATGCATTATTTTATTGATAAGGCATTGCATGTTAATAGTGTACAAAACACTCTAAGGCATTGCATGGTGATAGTGTGCATTTCACTCAAAGGCTTTGCATGGAGTTTGAGTGTTTGACACTCTAAGCCATTGCATGGTTTATGTCATAGATTTATTATTAATTTAATAAATTATAACATAAATATAAATTGATTTTTGGTAATACAAAGATTAATTAATCAAGTCTTTACACAAAATTCTCTCTTCTCTCTCAAATTGCCGAGAACTCCATTGACAAGGGCAAGGAAGATTTGATCTTCCTTTCTCCCATTTTTGCTAGCACAAGCAAGGAATCAAAAGAGGTGATAGGGAAACCATCAAAGAGCTTGGAATACAAAAGCTTGGAGCTTCAAGTCTTCTTCCTCCTCTTGGCCGAATCCTCCACCACTTGGAGCTTCTACCATTTGATCATCTACTTCATCACAAGGCATTGTAAGTATGATTCCGCCATACTTCATGTTTATATATATTCTTTATAGTATTTCACATGCTTAATCTTTGTTTGGGACATATTATAGAAACCAACAATGGTATCATTGAGCTAGGTTTAAGCATGAAATACTTTAGGTTAAAATTTGGGTAAAATTGATTGAAGCATGTTCTTGTGAAATTTGATGAATGAGTATGCTTATATGTATGTTAAATGACATTATATGAAATCAATTTTATGAAAAATGCATTGGATGATTTTTCCCCAAAATTTCTACCTTGGCCGAATGGGTGTGATAAATTGATTGAAGCATGTTCTTGTGAAATTTGATGAATAAGTATGCTTGCATGTATATAGAATGATATTACATGGAATCAATTTTATGAAAAATGCATTGGATGATTTTTCCCCAATATATTCACCTTGGCCGAATGGCATGATGAAATTGATATAAGCATGTTCTTATGAAATTTGATTAATAAGTATGCTTGCATGTGTATAACATGATGTTATATGGAATCAATTTCATGAAAATGCATTGGATGATTTTTTTCCCCCAAATCCATGCCTTGGCCGAATGTATTACTACTTGGAGTGGTTTGATATTTTTTGTGTATAAGATCATTGGATGACTTAGAACGTGTATGGGACGTAGATTAGTAATTCAATCGGATTGAAATACAAATCGATACACAAAACTCACCTTGGCCGAATACATAAGACATGTAATGGAGTTGATTTTTGTTAAAATTAATGTTGGACATTTATTTTGAACAATACATGATTAATAAATTAAATGGGTATTATTGGAATATTTGGTTTAATATGTTAATCTTGATATTACACTTTAATTAATTGGATTTTAATGTTTGGAATATTAAAATTTAATTAATGGGCTTAATTGGTTAATTGGGCTTTTAATATTGTATTTGGGCATAATGGGCTTGGTTGGACCAAGTAGATTTGGGCCAAATGGATTGGATCCAATTTGGGCCTAAATCACTCCATTAAGTCCAAATATAATATAATGGGCTTTAATAATTTAATTGGGCCTTATGGGCTTGAAATTGGTTTTATGGCACTTAAGGGTGATTCCTTATTTGGGCTTGGTAATTGGGTATGACCCACATTGACCAAAGCCCAAGCCTTAATAAATCAATTGAAAGCCCATTTGACTCGAATTAAATTAAACATTGGATGTTAGTTGGGCTTTGAGACCCAATAGAATTGGATTTAGAATCTAAGTCTTTAAAGCACATTAAAGTGTAAACATTTAATTTGGAATTAAATAATTGAATTAGTATTGAATACGAATTAAATAAGATTTAATAAGTAGTTCGATATAATTCGCGAATTCGTACCTTGTGTACTTATTCTCAATCGAGTTGGACTCGCGCAAAATCAAACCGTTGTTTGAACATTGGATGATCACTTTAACAAAGACTAATTAATTGGATTAGATTGGTTAAAAGCATGTCTTGTTTGAATATATATGTATGTGATGAATGAATAGTGTATATCGGATGGATATTAGAAGGGAAAGGGTAATTTTAGAAATTATTGTAAATTTGGAATTTATAAATTGGACCTGCGTGTCCAGCCTTATCTCTTTATCTCTTTGTATTCTCTTCTCACCTAATTCCCCTCAATGTAAATGAGGTTTCTCTTATTGTATTATGTAATTGGGTAGAAGTAGAATAGTGCTAGCGGGGAGAGGAAAGGAGTGATTTGTTCTAGGAACAAGTTGTTTATATATCCATCCGCATATCACTATTAATTTACTTTACGCGCTTTATGATGTTTTAGAAGCATGCTTAAGGGTGTATGATGATGAGACCTAACAAAGATAAATAAATTGGTTGCCAATTACGCGAAAATCCCTCAATTTATATTAAGCGAATATCCTTCCATTGAATGGTTCTTGTTCAAGATCCGAAGTTGGCATTGGTTTGTTTTTGACCAAAGTCAAGACCTTTGTCAATCAAGGATGTACTTGAATCATGAGAGTTTTGTTGCATATCGGTGTCTTGTCCAAATCGTGATTTTTATTGGCCAAAGTCAAGATCACTTTTTGTCCAACGACATTGATTACGAACTTTTCTCGTCAATGGGTCCCGCTTAACTGGAATCATTAGGTTTGTTTTTGGCCAAAGCCAAGGCCTAGTTGATTCAGAGGATATGGTTAGGAAAATGTATTAGATACATTGACATTATACATATGTTTTCGGACTTGGATGTCCACCTAACCGGATCTAGGAATTGGATGAGATCCAATTGATCATGGAGATCTACCTATGTTAAATAGCATACAATTTTTATTGGCCAAAGTCAAGGTTGTGTGTTATTTAACGGGATCCTAGCCCACTAGGAAATTCGATTTCCCGAGTTCTCTACAGAGGGTTAGAAACTTGAAGAAAATAGTGGGAGGCTATTATTGAATTTGCAATTTCATTCAGATATTAGCCTTACGCGTCTTTCAAAATTATTTCGTCAATATTTTAAATAATTAGTTGGACTAATATATTGTTATTTTTATATGTAACAGTTTGACTGTACCCATAACATCGTTGACTTTATAGTTGGACTATAGTGTCAAGATGACTGGCAAAGGTAATATCCGCGACATAATCATGGGCGATAATGTCTTCAAAGGGACAAACTTTGCCGACTGGGAAATGAACCTCAAGATAGTGCTTGGGGCTGAGAGGATACTGTATACTATTCAGAGACCTCTCCCGCCTAAACCCACTGAGCCACTGGAGCTAGAGTTATGGAAAACTCATAGTGATGATTGTGACCAAGCTCAGTCAGTTATGCTAGCTGCAATGACTCAGCATTTCAGACGCCAGAATAGGGACTTGGATCCCTATAACATGATGGCAAGATTGCGTGATCTTCACCGCACCAATAAGCGGATGAAGAGGTACGAGCTAGTAAGGAAACTCTTCCGCTCCCGGATGACAGATGGCGCATCAGTTGAAGCCCATGGGGCTCAAATGATTGCCGATATTGATGAGTTGGCCAATATGGGAATAGTCTTGGAGGCTGATCTGACTATAGATATGATCTTGCAGTCACTTCCTGATACTTGGAAACAAATCATAGTCAACTACAAGTTGATGGATACTGACGACACTCTTGGAGAGTTGTTGTCTGTGCTGAAGGAGTCCGAAAAGGAACTCCTAAAGGGGAGCAAGCGCGAGGCGCATTTAGCATTGACCTCTCATGCGCCAAAGGGTGGCCCCAAGGCAATTGGAGGTGCAAGGAAGAAGAAGTTCAAGAAGAAGGGTAAAGGCAAGTTGACAGTGGCTTCTAGGAAGCCAAAGGACAAATCTCGCGACATCTGCCTCAACTGCGGCAAGAGGGGTCACTGGAAACGTGACTGCCGAATGAGCATTGTGCAGAGGGAGGATATCAAGGCTGGCAAGGCCATTGCCTCTGGTATGTTTGTTATTGAGATAAATATGAATACTTCTAGTTTTAAAAATTGGATTTTTGATTCTGGTTGTGGTGCTCATATTTGTACTGATGTGCAGGATCTGCATGATAGCAGGGTGCTGGCATCAGGGGAGATGGATCTACGGGTCGGAAACGGAACACCAGTTGCTGTTTTGGCCGTAGGCACTTTTGTTTTAGTACTGCCCTCAGGGCATGAACTTAAACTTTTGAACTGTTATTTTGTTCCTAGTTTAACTAGGAATATTATATCTGTATCCTTGTTAACCCAGCAGGGTTACACTTTTGTATTCAGGAACACAGGGTGTTATTTATATAAAAATGATGCAGAAATTTGCACAGCTGTTGCAAATAACGGTCTTTATATTTTGAATATAAATGAATCTCCTAAAATGACAAACAAAAGGCTCAAAAGGAGTAATCTAAAAGATGAAGCTTATATGTGGCATTGTCGTCTAGGACACATCAACAAGACTCGCATATCCACACTTTCAAAGAGTGGGTACTTGGACGAATTTGATCCCAATTCATATGACGTCTGCGAATCTTGTCTTTTAGGCAAAATGCCTAAATCACCTTTTAGCGGTAAAGGTGAACGTGCCACAGAACTGTTAGCTCTCGTTCATACTGACGTATGCGGGCCCATGTCTAGCCAGGCTAGAGGTGGATTTCACTACTTCGTAACCTTTACAGATGATGCATCTCGTTACGGTTATGTGTATCTTATGAGACACAAGTCGGAAACTTTTGAGAAATTCAAAGAGTTTCGACACGAAGTGGAGAAACAAACAGGGATGAGTATCAAGACATTACGGTCAGACCGTGGTGGCGAATACTTAAGTTATGAGTTTCAAGATTACTTGAAAGAATATGGTATTCTTTCACAGTGGACTCCTCCTGGAACACCGCAATTAAACGGTGTGTCCGAACGGAGAAACCGCACCTTGTTGGACATGGTAAGGTCAATGATGAGTCGCACTGAGCTACCAATATCCTTCTGGGGATACGCATTAAACAGTGCTATACTTATTTTGAATAAGGTACCGTCGAAGTCTGTTGAACAGACTCCATATGAGATATGGACAGGAAGGAAACCGGTTTCTCTTTCCTGAAGATTTGGGGATGCTGGGCATATGTTAAACGTTTGGAAGGTACCAAACTTGAACCCAAATCTGATAAATGCCTTTTCGTTGGATATCCTAGGGAAACCAAAGGATATTACTTCTATCACCCACAAGAGAACAAAGTATTTGTTGCTCTACAAGCATTTTTCCTTGAGAAGGATTTTATAAATGCAGTGGTAAGTGGGAGGAAAGTAGAACTCGATGAAGATCGTAGTGATACTGTTCCTGGCAATGAATCAACGACGGAACAAGAACAGACCGTCCGGGATGAGTCTGTACCACAAACTTCACACATACACAAGGACCGCGTAGGTCGGAGAGAGTCAGAACAGTACCTGAGAGGTATGGGTTCCTGATCTCACCTCATGTAGATATTAATCTTATTGAGGATAATGAGCCGGCTACGTATGAGGAAGCGATACAAAATATCGATTCCGCTTTATGGCAAGAGCCATGAAGTCCGAGATGGATTCCATGTACGCCAACCAAGTTTGGACACTGGTTGATGCACCAGAAGGCGTAAAGCCTATTGGATGCAGATGGATCTTCAAGAAGAAGACCGACATGGATGGCAACGTACAAACGTACAAAGCTAGGCTTGTAGCGAAGGGGTATCGTCAACAATATGGTATTGATTATGACGAAACCTTCTCACCCGTTGCCATGATTAAATCCATTCGGATAATGCTTGCAATAGCTGCATATTTCGACTTCGAGATATGGCAGATGGACGTTAAAACCGCTTTCCTTAACGGAAACCTTTTGGAGGATGTTTATATGCAACAGCCTGACGGTTTTATCGTACCAAGACTTGCAAACAAGGTTTGCAAGTTAAATCGATCCATTTATGGATTGAAGCAAGCATCACGGTCATGGAATCAGCGTTTTGATGAGATCATAAAGGAATATGATTTCGTGCAAAACGCAGATGACCCTTGTGTATACAAGAAGGTTAGTGGGAGAGCACTTACTTTTATTGTCCTTTATGTCGACGACGTATTGCTTATAGGCAATGACATTCCCATGCTAACGTCGGTGAAAGCTTGGCTTTCATTAAAATTCTCCATGAAAGATCTGGGAGAAGCAGCCTTTATTCTTGGAATAAAGATCTACAGGGATAGATCTAGAAAGCTGCTTGGACTCTCCCAGTACATACATTGATAAAGTGTTGAAGAGATTCAACATGGAACAATCCAAGAGGGGATTGGTTCCAATGGTACGTGGTACCTCTCTGTCTAAGGACATGTGTCCTAAGACTCAGGAAGAGAGAGACCACATGAGTCGGATACCGTTCGCCTCGGCAGTCGGATCGATCATGTATGCCATGATATGTACACGACCTGATGTCTCATATGCTTTGAGCATGTGCAGTCGCTATCAGGCCGATCCAGGTGAAGGTCACTGGATAGCAGTTAAGAATATCCTTAAGTATCTTAAACGAACTAAGGATGCTTTCTTAATTTATGGAGGTGGAGAACTTGCGGTATCTGGGTATACCGATGCAAGTTTCCAAACCGACAAGGATGACTACAAGTCGCAATCCGGGTACATTTTTTGTTGAATAACGGAGCAGTGAGCTGGAAATCTTCCAAGCAAGATACTGTTGCCGATTCAACAACAGAAGCGGAGTACATCGCTGCATCTGAAGCAGCAAAGGAGGCAGTTTGGATCCGAAAGTTCCTAATGGATTAGGAGTAGTTCCGTTAGCAGCAGAGCCCGTTCCATTGTATTGTGACAATAACGGGGCTATAGCACAGGCTAAGGAACCAAGGTCTCATCAACGGTCCAAGCATGTTCTTCGACGTTACCATCTGATTCGGGAGATTATACATCGTGGCGATGTAAAAGTCGAGAAGGTCACATCAGATGACAACATTGCAGATCCGCTGACGAAGGCTGTCTTCAGCAAGTTTTTGAACGACACATACATAGTTCGGGTATTAGATGCTTGAGTGACTGGCTATAGGCCAAGTGGGAGATTGTTAGACATTATGTCCCATAGCGTCACTGTTTGTAAATGATATTGTATTATTGTACAAAATTAACTATGTGATAATGAAATTGCCTTTTGCCGTTTTGTAAATTTATTTACTTTGACTTGTAAATGGCGAAAGTCCATATGATTAGTACCTGGACTGAGAATGATATGAGACAGTATCAGTCCCCAAAGGTTTAATCATTAAATATCCCTAGTCGTAGTATTATCGAGACTGGACATCGATAATGCGGAATAGACTAGTATTGCGCTTGTGCACGTTGTGAGGGCACGACGGCATAGTTCTCATATATTTAAGTATTGGATACTTATGCAAGTGCGATAGGAGGTTGTGTTTTACCGATGGTACGGAAAACAGCTTCGCTCTGGATAGACCCCGCGGAATCCCATTGGTAGTATGTCTGCGTGTCTATGGGAGGCCGCATCAGGGTAGGTGTATATGGTCTTAACCTGAGACTTACATCGCTAGTACTTGCGACAATCGGTAAACTTTAGTTTTGGTGGTTGGGGACCTTAACCGGTTCTGTGTACACCTCTTCTGGGTTTATCGAGAATCGTAGTGTACTGGATGTGATGTCAAGATGGAAGTATCGCTTCAGACATATGGAGGTGATGATCACGCAGGACACAGAACTAGTACTCTATAAAAGGTTGCAACCGTCGGGACAATATGACAAGGTCAGGATTGTCCGATTTAAAGAGACTAGTTGCTTGATGTCCGATATATGTTTCGTACGGGGCAGACACATCTCCAGCCCCAGGCCTAGCATGTGACCATCCGATACTGGATCGATGTACGCAATACTACGGTATACTACGCCTGATACAGATCTTATATTCCTATAAGAATATTTCTGGAGAATTGGGTAGGCATGGCGCTTTGCTAGAAGCCAACCTTGTCTTGTAAATCGGTAAAGACGTAGTACGAGGTACGTACGTGTTCGGATTATCCGACGACCGTATTTACTGCCAAAATATCCGGAGATCTCTTGGGTCGCTTCCTGAAGATTCACCTATGATATTTGATTCGGACTTAATTAATCTTGGATTAATTGCGGAGAAACTTTATCTTGGATAAAGTGCCTTATTTAGAGAGAGAACGATTAATTTGGAATTAATCGATAAAATTATTATATTCGATATAATAATCGAAATTCGATTTCGACGCGAAATTAAAATTAGATTTTAATTCGGGCATACGAGTTAATTTAGAATTAATTCGTAAGCGACGTAAATAATAATTTCGCTAGGAGCGATTATTTATTTAAATCCGATTTAATTAACGTCGCGACGCTAGCTCGGTATTTCGGAAATATCGAACCCGAACGCGTGAGTGGACGTGGGCCCACTTTCATTGGGAAACGTGTGGGGCCCACATGACACTTGTCATTATATGCATTATTTTATTGATAAGGCATTGCATGTTAATAGTGTACAAAACACTCTAAGGCATTGCATGGTGATAGTGTGCATTTCACTCAAAGGCTTTGCATGGAGTTTGAGTGTTTGACACTCTAAGCCATTGCATGGTTTATGTCATAGATTTATTATTAATTTAATAAATTATAACATAAATATAAATTGATTTTTGGTATACAAAGATTAATTAATCAAGACTTTACACAAAATTCTCTCTTCTCTCTCAAATTGCCGAGAACTCCATTGACAAGGGCAAGGAAGATTTGATCTTCCATTTCTCCATTTTTGCTAGCACAAGCAAGGAATCAAAAGAGGTGATAGGGAAACCATCAAAGAGCTTGGAATACAAAAGCTTGGAGCTTCAAGTCTTCTTCCTCCTCTTGGCCGAATCCTCCACCACTTGGAGCTTCTACCATTTGATCATCTACTTCATCACAAGGCATTGTAAGTATGATTCCGCCATACTTCATGTTTAATATATTCTTTTTATAGTATTTCACATGCTTAATCTTTGTTTGGGACATATTATAGAAACCAACAGAAACCTGAGTAGTTATCGAGGTGACTAGTTGGAGAGGAGATGATGTATAGTGAATGACCGTTACCTGGAAGTCCACCCTGATTTACTGATGCTATGATATATGATATGGTTGGAAATAAAGAAAAAAGTCTCTGAAATAAAAAAAAAAAAAAAAGAAAAGAAGAAAAAAATAGACCACCTATAACCGATAAGTGTGAAGCTACCCATAGGCGAGTATTAGGACCACGATGAGGAGAAATGCTACCTTAAAGGGTAGGGGTGTCAAAAAGAAAGAAAAGAAAGAAAAGAAAGAAAGAAAAGAAAAAAAGAAAATCCAAAATGAAAAGAAAGAGACAAAAAGAAAAAGATTGAAAACCATATCATGTTGAGTATGTAAAGTAATCACAGAATGTGATTAAGACATCCAGGTTGGTTAGACCCACTGTTCGATTCTCTGAAATGAAATCACCAAGTTGGCTTACTAAAGGACTAAGCTGCGAAAGAGCCTTAGCACACACACACTAAGAGTCTAGTTCAAATCACCAATTCAGACAATCGAAATTGAGTGTATCAAGTACTTTGAAGGTTCTCTGGTTTCGACACGAAGCATTCGTTTTAAGGACGAGAATATGTTTAGCTATTAAGATTGTCTCGAGGAGAGCAATATATTATGTTGAAATAAATCATTTGCATCATTATCAGTCTTTGCCAGGTATGGCACCTTGCGGGTTGAGGCCCACATCACTATCAGTCTTACCGGGTATGGCACTCTCTAGGGGCGAGGCCCACATCATATCAGTCTTTGCCAGGTATGGCACTCTGCGGGTTGAGGCCCACGTCACTATCAGTCTTTGCCGGGTATGGCACTTTGGGGGGCGAGGCCCACATCTTTGTCAGAATCAGTTTGTCCGGGTATAGCACTCTGGGGGCAAGGCCCACATCTTTATCAGGATCAGCCCGGCCGGGTATGGCACTCTATGGGCGAGGCCCACATCTTTGTCAGAATCAGTTTTGCCGAGTGCAGTACTTCGGGTATGGAGACACAGCATCAATTTACCGGGTATGACACTCCGAGTATATACAATATCAGTTTTGAGGGTTGGTAATCCGAGAGAATGGAGCAGAGTCCGAGAATGAACAAACCGAGAATGGAATGCGGTTCGGGAATGGACCATCCCATACAGTATAGTTCGGGAATGAACCATTACATCAGCATCAACATCAGTTTTGAGGATGAGTCCAGGGCCGAGGCCCACATCATTATCAGTCTGGGGGCGAGGCCCATATCAGTATCAGTTTGGGGCGAGGCCCACATCAGTCTGGGGGCGAGGCCCACATCAGTTTAGGGCGAGGCTCCACATTCATATCAGTTTGGGGCGAGGCCCATATCAGTTTGGGGCGAGGCCCACATCAGTTTCAGTCTAGGGGCGAGGCCCACATCAGTTTCAGTCTGGGGGCGAGGCCCACATCAGTATCATTCTGGGGCGAGGCCCATATCAATATCAATCTGGGGCGAGGCCCATATCAGTATCAGTTTGGGGGCGAGACCCATATCAGTATCAGTTTCGGGGATGAGTCCCAGGGCCGAGGCCCACATCAGCTTCAGCATCAGTTTTCAGAGATGAGTCACAGGGTCGAGGCCCCACATTAGCTGCAGTATCAGTTTCGGGGATGAGTCCCAGGGCCGAGGCCCACATCAGCTTCAGCATCGGTTTTCAGAGATGAGTCACAGAGTCGAGGCCCATATTAGCTGCAGTATCAGTTTGGGCGAGGCCCATATCAGTATCAGTTTGGGGCGATGCCCATATCAGTATCAGTTGGGGCGAGGCCCATATCAGTTATCAGTCGGGGGGAGGCCCACATCAGTGTCAGTCTGGGGGCGAGGCCCATATCAGTATCAGTTTGGGGCGAAGCCCACATCAGTATCAGTCGGGGGGCGAGTCCCACATCAGTATCATTCTGGGGGTGAGGCCCATATCAGTATCGGTCGGGGGCGAGGCCCATATCAGTATCGGTCAGGGGCGAGGCCATATTCGTATCAGTTTGGGCGAGGCCCACATCAGTATCAGTCGGGGGCGAGGCCCACATCAGTATCATTCTGGGGGCGAGGCCCTTATCAGTATCAGTTTGGGCGAGGCCCATATCAGTATCAGTTTGGGGCGATGCCCATATCAGTATCAGTTTGGGGCGAGGCCCATATCAGTATCAGTTGGGGCGAGGCCCATATCAGTATCAAATCGGGAACATGACCCACAATTAAGGGAACAAGACCCTCAATTCAAAATGGGAACAAGACCGACGGGAACAAGACCCACAACTCAACAATTCAGGGAACAAGACCCACGGGAACAAGACCCACAACTCAGTTCAGGGAACAAGACCCTCGACACAATTCAGATCGGGAACAAGACCCACAACTCAATTCAGGGAACAAGACCCTCAGCTCAAAATTGGAACAAGACCCACGGGAACAAGACCCACAATTCAGCACGGGAACAAGACCCACAACTCAGTTCAGGGAACAACACCCTCAACACAATTCAGATCGGGAACAAGACCCACAACTCAGTTCAGGGAACAAGACCCTCAACACAATTCAGATCGGGAACAAGATCCACAACTCAGTTCAGGGAACAAGACCCTCAACACAATTAAGAATGGGAACAAGACCCACAACTCAGTTCAGGGAACAAGACCCTCCACACAATTCAGATCGGGAACAAGACCCACAACTCAGTTCAGGGAACAAGACCCTCAACACAATTCAGATCGGGAACAAGACCAACAACTCAGTTCAGGGAATAAGACCCTCAACACAATTCAGATCGGGAACAAGACCAACAACTCAGTTCAGGGAACAAGACCCTTAACACAATTCAGATCGGGAACAAGACCCACAACTCAATTCCGGGAACAAGACCCTCAGCTCACTTCGGGAACAAGACCCAGGGGTTGCAGTACCTCCCACCAAATCAATTCAGTTCGAAGCAACAGGTGAGTCAGGTGGCAGCTGGCGAGCCAGGTAAGTAAAAATACATTGCACGTACTTTGATAGAATTGTCATTGTCACACACTACACAAGTCCCATCAAAGTGGGGCGACTGTAGGCACTGCATTTTTGCATATTAGTCCGATGATGAGCCTCGTACGGAGGCATCACCTTTTAAGTCGCGGGAGTCACGTGAAACGGACGACGGAAGGGAAAAGTCCAGAATTGACGTTTTGTTGGATTTTTGTTCGCTCGCTTAACCTCGGGTTTGCTCATGGAGCCTCTATTTCAAATTTATTCTTGCCC